>LZPO01066405.1:146583-160489 GCA_001675575.1 Neotoma lepida | reverse complement strand
AGAAGACCTGTGAAAGTCCAAGCAAGACCAAACTGCAAGATGGAGAGGGCAGCTGGACATGAAGTCCCACCCCTGGCCTTGGAGATGCTGGCATGTGTTAGCTGCTGGGAGAGGAGAGATAATTTTCTCTAAGCAATCAGGTACTAGTACTTGGCAGAGGGCGAGGCAGAGTGAGGAACCATAAGCTGTCTAGGCTTTCCTGTTCTGTGCAGAGCTCAGCCACATCATCTGCTTTTCAGTTTTGCCAGGGAAAGAATCTAAAGTTGTAAGATAGAAGGCAGGAAAGAGTGAGGGTCATTGTTAATGAGTTATAGTTGCTATACACAGGAGGCCACTGCTCCACTCATCTCTGTGGGTGTTGTGGTCCACACAAAAGTGCAAAGTTCCTTTGAAATTAGGCAGNTCTACATCTGGGTTTGTCCAGGATGCTTCCTCACTTTACTGTACAAAGCTTGCATACAGTAATCATCTTCAATGCAAATGATCAGTTATGGTCAGGNCAAAGAAGAGATCTGCAATGTCTTACTTCCCTACTCCACATTCTGATGTCTTCAGCCCAGTGCCACACATCTTCCCAATGTCATTTCATGCACAAGACTTTCCTTGGTACTTCATAGGTCCTTTCTGGCTTTCCAGATCTTATCCCAGTGGAGAACAGGACAAATATGACTCCCAGTTTGACCTGTATGGACACCACTTTTTGCCAAAGTGTAGTTAAAAAAACCCACCTCCATCCACAACAATCAGTGTAGGTACATGATAAATATCTGCTGACTTAAACGGTGAGAAGAAGAATTAAACGGTGAAAAGAAGAAATACTCCCGTGAAACTCCCTGCCAAGGGAGCTGCTTCCTGTGATGAAAAGGCTACATTTGCAAGAGCCGCCCTTCTCTTTGCAGAGCATTTCCTGGATTCTCTTTTTATACTCCAGGAATGACAGAGCTGTCAGCCAACAGAGGACCGTCAGCATCCCAGCCTCCTACTTGTCAACTCTAGTTCCACACAAACCTTTTCCTTCTGTTGCTTATAGTCAAAATATAGCTCAAAAGAAAACCATCATTATATCCTGAAAGGCCAGGGCTAGCTGCTCAAAATGCTCTTGACCATGAGTGAAACAAAAACAGATAAACCGGGTCTACCCATGATGCAAAGGGAACCCAAGCTATTTCAGCAACTATCATCAAATGGTTTCATATTTGTTATCTTCAGCTCTTCAGTTTAAAATTAATAAACATTAGTCTGGATGACTGACAGGTACAGTTAAACCTGCCGCATTTCCATATGTATATATTTACTAATAACCTTGGTTCCTTCTGGCAAGCATTCATCCCATTATTCTCATGCTCCCTTATGTCCTATTCTCTCAGGGAGGCTCTTCAGTTAAGGAGCAGGAAGAATTCATCTGTGCATGTTTGGATCTACAGGGAGCTTAGGAAAATTCTTGCTAACCTTTTTTGCATTTTGGGGAGAGCATTGGGCCATCATTAGGCCTCAGTTCTCTTTTGATTAAACTTCAAACAATTTTACCTTTCCAGAGAAAGGCAAAAGCAAGAGGCAGCCATCTCTTGAGGAATGAGGTATACTGTACCTGTGACTTCAGAGGCAAGTGAAGCATAGATTTCTAGGTTAGGTATTTCACCTGGCTAATCTCAAAAACCTTTAAATTCCACAGGAATAGATGGCATTTGACTGCTGTAGCTGCTGCCTGAGTAGTCTCAGGGTGGGGTGCTCTAGCTGTGGGTCTGTGAGAAGGAAGGGAGGGCTCTATCTGGTAAACAAACAAAAAATGTCCATTGAACTCAGAGAAAAAGTAAGCCAACATCAGTTGCAGACCAGTTAGTGGTCAGAAAGCAGAATCATCTAAGGAGCTATTCAAATCTGGCATCAGGGTTAGTTTTTTGTCAACTTGACACAAACTAGAGTTACCTGAAAAGACGGAACCTCAATTGTGAAATTGCATTAATAAAACTAGCCTATAGGCAAGTCTGCAGGAGTGTTATCTTGATTCATGACTGATGTGGGAGGGCCCAGCCCACTGTGGGTGGTATCACCCCTAGGCAGGTGGTCCTGGCAGGCTGAACAAGCTATGGGGAGCAAGCCAGTGAGCAGTAATCCTTCATGGCCTCTGCATCAGTTTCTGCCTTGAGCTCCTGCCCTGACTTCCCTCAGTAATGAGTTGTAAGCGGAAATAAACCTTTCCCTCCCCAGGCTGCTTTTGGTCATGGTGTTTATTACAGCAGTAGAAACCCTAAGCAAGACATTGATGATTGGGAAGATTAGGGTTAAAAAGAAAGTTGTTTGAGAAGGGATAACTGGAAGCACAGATGTTGAAGAGAAGTGGTCCCCAGACCAATCTACATTGCTCACGTAGTACTGTAGCTCTTCTCCCTAACTGTCCCAAATGGGTAATCCCACTTCATGACTGTCGGCTTGTTGAAATTATAACCACCTGCCACCCCACTCATTCTCAGACTTGGATTATTACTATGGTAATAAACAGCCTGTTAGAGTGTCCTGTGGGGCTGTCTCCCACGCACCCACAATGTGTCTACCATGAGCCATGTGTATGAATCCTCCTTAACATAACCCCCAGTCATTTAGATCTCACCTGGCTGTGTATCCCTAACTGTGGGTGTTGAGGTCTGAGCACAGGAGGGAAGAAAGAAGGAAGAAGTGATTGCAGCCTCCTGTCAGGTGGCAGAGGCTGCAGGAGGAGAGATTTCGCTCTATGCCAGGGTCACATTTCCTGGTATTATTCAGCATTAAGGATTCTAATGATTGTGTTTGAGATAGGATGTGATGGTAGGCCTTGCAATTAGCTGCAAGAAGCTGGAAAGGTCAGGGACATGAGACCTTTTATCCTGCCTGCATGGGCAACCTCCCCCATCAGGAAGGCTTGAATGAATGCTGTATTGAGCTGTTCTGAACCATACACCAGGTTCACTTCCCCTTCCAGGGAAGAAGATGCCACCATTTCCCCTTCTTACTTGTCAAGCAGGCCCTGGCTTGGTTTAGGCAGCAATCAACAAGTCCTGATCTAGCCTGCTATAAACCAGTTTTCTTACTCCTATGACTGCTCTGCAGGCAGGCATAGGGTGTAGTGCTGGCTGATGAGTGAGGAAGCAAAGGCTAATGTTGAGATTTTTGCTTGAGAAGAGACAGATGGAGAAGGTTCTTCCTGCTATCACCTCCTGTGGTAGTTTGAATGTAATTGGCCCCCATAAGCTCATAGGGAGTGGCACTACTAGGAGGTGTGTCTTTGCTGGAGTGGGTATGGCCCTGTTAGAGGAGGTGTGTCACTGTGGGGGTGGGCTTTGAGGTCTCATATATGCCCAAGCTATGCCCAGTGCTTCAGTCCACTTCCTGTTGTCTTCTGATCAAGATGTAGCCAGCTCCATGTCTGCCTGCATGCCACCACGGCCCCTGCCATGATGATAATGGACTGAACTTCTGAAACTGTAAGTGAGCCAACCCAATTAANGTTTTCCTTAATAAGAGTTGCGGTGGTCATGGTGTGTAAACAGACTGTTCTCTCCTGCCTTCCAGTTCTCAAATAACCACTCAGAGGCTTAATATTACTTATAAATGCTCAGCCAGAGGAAAGGCTGTGTCAGGAGTCGCCAGCCAGGTGCAGAGGAAGCAAGATGAAAGTGCCATACTGAGAAAAGGTACCAAGCCATGTGGCTGAACATAGATAACAATTATGGGTTAATTGAAGTGTAAGAGCTAGTTAGTAATAAGCCAGAGCCAAACATTTTGTAATTAATATCAAGCCTCTGAGTGATTATTTAGAAGTGACTGTAGGACAGGGGAGGATAGAGAAACCTCCATTTACTATGGTGTCTCTTTACAGCATTAGAAACCTAACTAGACACCTCCTTTGCCTTATGCTATGGAAATTATTATGTGATAACTGCAAAGGGACAGTGATCTTTGTGGACCAAGACAAGGAGGAAGGCTGGATGATGAGAAGACCTTTGGTCCACTATCAAGCCTCTGGCCCCAAGCCCCTCTCAATTCCAATTTGACCTTTCTATTCAAGAGACTCTAAGTGTCTTGGCATTTTAAACCCTCTCACTAGACTCTTAATAATTCTTATCTTTAAACATCAAGAGAATATTAACCTACACATCCTATGTCAAGCCTATTGCTTTTAAAGCATAGTTGAAGTGAATTCATAAAGCTGAGAACCCTGAAGTACTAACATCCTTCAGTCAGTTATAATGCAAACCACACCNGAGTGCACAGACACAGCCACAAAGCTTCCAGGGCATGCCAGTTGTCCAAGTTCCCTCATGGTGGCAGGAAAGCATAGCACAGTGCTAGGTGTAAATTTAGTGCATATTGTACAAACACCTAAAACTAATCCAGCCATAATGAATTTAAAAATTAAAGTTGCACCTTACAATTCTAAGTGTAAGCCAGCATCCACTTAGGTGCTCCTCCAAAAGTGTCATCCCCCATCCCCACCAATCACTCATACATCCTTGAATTCTGAGAGACACTCTCTCTGTATGAACATGTATTTATATATATATATATATATATATATATGTTGTGTGAGTGTATGTTTGTGCATGTGTGCATGTGTATGTTTGTGCATGTATATTGTTTGTGTATGTGTGTCTACATGTGCATGCATGTGTATGTGTGAGTATCTGTGTGTGTTCCCAAAGTAAGATGGCTGTCCAGTGAGGTAAGCTTGCCAAAGGTCATCAACTTCTCTGCTTTTTTTTTACGTAGTTGTATAAGATATCAAAGCAAAATCCAATCCAAACAGTGAACAGAGAGCCAAACCCCACAAAAGTTCCTCCTTGGCCACCTCTTACTGCTGGTTCCCAAGGGATCAGGACAGCCTGCATATAGTTTGCCGCTTGTCACAGACTCTGGAAAGACGAGCAGCTATTCCCCTGCTCCATCTTTTAACTGTGTAGCTGCTCAGATAGATCTATGCCAACTTCTAAATCCCCTGGAGAAAGAGTGGGCTCCTGTTCCTATGTGAAGAGTTTCCGAATGTGTGCAGTTAAACATGATTGTTCTTGGAAAACCCCAAACAAGATACTTGTGATACATGTAGGGCATGGGCCAACAGACCTCACCAGCTCCTGTACTGACAGTGAGATGAGGCCTGAGTAGAAATACACACTTACATGAACACCCTGCTTGCTTCAAACAGAAGGATGGATGATAACAGGTTTTAGATTCTCCAGAAGAGACAGGAGGTNGCAAGGAAGAACTGGATGGGGAGATGCAATCAAGGCTTATGAAAGAGAGGTGGCAGAACAGGCAGAAGCTAAGACAGCAGAATTCTAGATTCTTACCACGACCTCTGCCCCTGGAGCTACTCCTTTGATTATGCTATATGATATCCTGTTATATANNTATGTTCTATGATCAAAGGTGTTCTTCAGATGCCATTAAAGGTACCAATCAGTGGAGTATAAGATGGGGGATTATCCAGGTGGGTAATCACAGCCCTTCCTAAGCAGGTTTTCTCTAGCTGGTAGCAGAAGTCAGAAAAAGCTGCTGCTGCTCTGATCAGCTGGATGGTGGAGGGGCCTGGAAGGGTGCAGATGGGACAGNGTGTTTTAATCAGCTAAGTCTATAGTAATCTGTTATCTAGCCATAAAAACTAGAAGAGGGAAAATCTAGAGTGATGGTATTTGTTCTAAGGCACTTGTTTAAGCAAAAATCCTATGTCCCCACTCCCGGTAATTAATGGAAAACAAACCTAAGTATGAATAAGTCCCCTACATGGTTAAAAAGAAAAAACAAAATCCTTCAGCAATGGCTTGTGAGGACATGGGTTGGGGAGGGAAGTGGGTGAGGGAGGATAGGGCTGAGGAAACTGGGATGACAAAGAGCCTGCTCACCAGAAGGCAGAGGTGGGTGGGGCTGTAAAGCACCTGCCCANACGAGGGCAGAGGTGGATGTGTTTTGTGGGATGGAGCAGTGGATACGTTGAGATTTTGGTTCTGTATGGACTGTGGCTTTCCAGATACTAAATTTTTTAAAAGAGAAACTAGAAATAAAAGTTTATAAAAATTGTCACAATTAAAAATACTTCTAAAGGCAATGTGCAAACTAGTCAAACATACCTTTCAGCCCAAGATAGGTATGGACCCCAACAAGTCCATTTGTTAACTGTACAGAGGCACAGTTGTGACAATCTCTTGCAGAGAAGAATAATTGAAGAGGTGTCTCACAACATTATGGGCCCTTCCTGGAGGTGCTCAAGGCTGAAGTCACTCACTGCTGGAGTTCATTGGGTTTGAAAGTGNCTCAACTCCCAAGAACATTCTNGAGATGGTGGTTCTAAATTCTCTGATGTCCAGGCCTTGCTCTGTGAACCACTGTATTTTAAACAAGCCCTATCAAGGGGAGGTTCTCAGTCANCATGTNATAAAACGTGGATGTCTGCATGGAGCTAACTCAAACTGATTTCTGCAGAGAATACATGTAATGGCTTTTTTCACCCAAGGACACAGGAAAATGAAGTTGTGTTTTCTTTAAGGCATTCTGCACAGCATCAGATTGTTTGCTTTGTGCTCAAAGATCACAGAATCTTCAGTGCTAATTAAAAGGAACCATAAAGCTATGGTGGGCTTTTCGCCCAGTTTCAATGTTGGGAAATTGAGCAGCCGCATATTGTCCTCATGCAGTTCTTCAGTGGTGGGAGATGTCAGAGTGGCTCCCTGTAGCTATGAGTGGCAGGGATGTGGCACTGAAAGGAGGCTGGCTAGGGAGACCTGGNAGCTGAGCCTAGGATGAAGTTAGGATGGGCATGGTTACAGCACAGANAGGATGCAAGTGTGGCTAGGTGTTGATGGAGCTAAGATGACTCCCCAGGTCCCAAGCAAAGAAGCTAGAACTCCAGGAGGAAGAGGCTGGAGGGGATACTCAACTGAACCCTGAGGACAGAGAGACACTACCAGCTTAAGAAGGAAACTGACTTCAACAAAAACAACAGAGAGGCTATTTCCTAGTTTCAGCCTGGGATTTCATAGTCACTGTGAAACTTTTACAGGTCAGATCCTCTAGAATACAGACCCAGGCTAGCAGAGGGCCCTGGAAACAAGACTGAGTAAGAAGAATAGGCAATGGTACTCAATAAAGGCCTCAAACCCCAAGGGGTGCTGCGTGGGCTTGTCTTCAAAGTTATGACTACTTGGGGTAAAGGATCTGAGCTTCCACAACCATGTCAATCATGGGCTTTGCCCAAAGCAACTGCTGGGCAGCACATTACAACACAGGTGATTGTCAAGTGGACCACTTTACAGAGCATGATCATCACAGGGTCAGTGGGCATCAAGTACCAAGCAGATGCCCGTGCCATTTGCTTCTCCCTACACGGGCAGCTAGAGTTCTATGACTCTGAGAATTCAAGACCCAGGAAAGCAAGCTCTTTTGTACAGCAGCTCATATCCAATGTGGATAGCTGAGGCATTGTACAGACAGGCCAAAGTCATGAACATGGCTGGGAGCAGCTCAAACCAGAAAGGGGAATTAACAGAGAAAATGTGGAGAAGGGCCCAGCATTCCAAGCTGTGAAGTGGACCCTCAGTGTGGAACCCTTTCCTCTGGTTTGAACTGCTTTGGTTCCACTTCTTTGGGACACAGGTTGACACTGAAAGGGGTCCATGGGCAAACAACACAGGAGCCACACAGAGCAGCCCCTTCAGAGACGATGGCTTACATATGCCTATCAGGAATCCCTGCAGGAGAAACCTATTGAGCTTGTGACGTGTAACTTCAGTGGACCATTGATGATGGCTTTGACATCTCCTAGGAAGATTATGTGATTTTTAAAGGGTTTGTATGTATAAAGCAAGCAGGTCATTAGTTTGGTTTCATTTTTCCTAAGTGAAAATTCCTTTTAGACAGCAGTGATGCAGAATGGTCTGCATCTCTTAGAATGTGTTCTTAAATCCATGAAGAAGAATCTTGGCTGAGACTATCTTCCTGGCAATAGAGAGTCAGATTATAGTAAAAAACCAAACAGCAGGGTTGGCTATTAGACATGGAAGTGTCTTAAAAATTTGTCCTTCACAGTTACCCTGATAGTCAAACCACATAAAGAGCCAACAACAAAAGAGAATTACAGACCAATTTTCCTTATGAAAATGGATGCAAAAATTCACAATAAAATACTTGTTAAATGAATACAAGAATACACCAAAAAGGTCATCCAACATGATCAACTAGGCTTCACTCCCAGACATGCAGAGGTGATTTAACATACATAAATCAATAAATGTAATCCACCACATAAACAGACTGAAAGACAAAAACCACATGATCGGGCTGGAGAGGTGGCTCAGAGGTTAAGAGCACTGACAGTTCTTCCAGAGGTCCTGAGTTCAATTCCCAGCCAACCACATGGTGGCTCACAACCATCTGTAATGAGAGCTGGCACCCTCTTCTGTATACATAATAAATAAATCTTTTTAAAAAACACATGATCATCTCATTAGATGCAGAAAAGGCCTTTAACAAAATCCAACACCCCTTCATGATAAAACTCCTGGAGAGATTAGGGATACAAGAGACATATCTCAACATTAGAAAAGCTATTTACAGCAAGCCCATAGTCAACATCAACATAAATGGTGAGAAACTCAAAGCAATTCTACCAAAACTAGAAACAAGACAAGGCTGTCCACTCTCTCCACATCTATTCAATATAGTACTTGAATTTTTAACTTGAGCTGTAAGACAACTGAAGGAGATCAAGGGGATACAAATAGGAAGGGAAGAAGTCAAAGTGTCTATCTGCAGATGATATGATAGTGTATGCAAGTGACCCTAAAAATTCCTCTGGTAATCTCCTACCGCTGTTGAACATTTTCAACAAAATAGCAGGATACAAAAATAACACACAAAAATCAGTAGCCTTCTTATATATGAACGACAAACAGACTGAGAAAGAAATCGGGGAAACAATACCTTTCACAATGGCCTCAAGAAATATGAAGTATCTTAGGGTACCTCCAGCCAAGCAAGTGAATGACTTGTATGGTAAAAACTTTAAGACATTGAGGAAAAAAATAGAAGAAGTTATCAGAAGTTAGAAAGATCTCCCATGCTCATGGATCAGTAGGATTAATATTGTAAAAATAGTCATCCTACCCAAAGCAATCTATAGATAGATTCAATGAATTCCCCATCAAAATCCCAACTCGATTCTNCACAGAACTTGAAAGGACAGTTTTCACCTTCATATGGAAAAAGAAACAAACAAAAAATAGGATAGCTAAAACACTCCTGAATAATAAAAGAACCACTGAAGGTATCACCACCCCCAGTCTCAAACTGTGCTACAGAGCTACAGTAATACAAACAGCATGGTATTGGCACAAAAGCAGACACATCAATCAATGGAGTAAAATGAAAGACCCAGAAATAAGTCCACACACCTATAGACACCTGATTGTTTATAAAGAGGCTAGAAATACACACTGGAAAAAAGACAGCATATTCAACAAGCAGCGCTGGTCAAACTGGATGGCGGCATGTGGAAGAAACAAATAGAACTATACTTATCACCTTGCATAAAACTCAACTCCAAATGGATCAAAGACCTCAACATAAGGCCAGGTACACTGAATCTGACAGAGGAGAAAGTGGGGAAAAATCTTGAACTCATTGGCACAGCAACACCTTTCTGAACAGGACATCGAGAGCACATGCACTAGAATAGTATTTAATAAATGGGAGCNCATGAAACTGAAAAGCTTCTGTAAGGTAAAGGACACCATCATTCGGACAAAGCAACAGACTTCAGAATGGGAAAAGATTTTTACCAACTACATATCTGCTAGAAGGCTAATAACCAAATTTTATGTATATATAAAACTGGACATCNAGAAAACAACCCAAATTAAAAATGGGNTGNGAATATAAACTGAAACTCTCAAGAGGAAATTCAAATGCTGAGAAACATTGAAAAGAAATACTCAACATCCTTAGTCACCAGAGAAATGCAAATCAAAACTTCTTTGAGATTTTTATCTTACACCAGCCAAGATGGTCAAAAGCAATAAAACAAATGATATCTCATGCTGGTCANGTTGCAAAGTAAGAGGAATATTAATCCATTGCTGATGAGAGTGCAGACTTGTACAGTCACCATGGAAATCAGTGTGGCAGTTCCTCAGAAAGCTGGGGAAATCTGCCTCACAATCCAGCTATGCTGTTGTTGGCCATATACCCAAAAGATGCTCCAATCTACTACAGAGACAATCGCTCAACCATGTTCATTGCTGCTCTACTCATAATAGCCAGAAATTGGCAACAACCTAGATATCTGTCAATGGAGGAATGGATAAAGAAAATGTGGTACATTTTCACAATACAATATTACTCAGCNATTTAAAAAAAAGGAAATCATGAAATTCTTAGGTAAATGGAAGGAGCTAGAAAACACCATCCTGAATGAAGTAAGACAATATGGTATGTACTCANTTATATGTGGACATTCACTGTTAAGTCANTGACAAGCAAGCTACAGTCCATATAGCCACAGAGGTTAGGTATACAGTAAGGGACTAGAGAGGAGGAATGGATCTCCCCAGGAAGGGGAGAGAGAATAGATAGTTATGGATGGATGAGGGGATGCTNAGGCTGAGAGGGGTTAAACAATTTACTCAGCCCCATAGAACGAGTAAAGTGGTACCTGGCTAGTGTGGCTCTCAGTCTGTACCTTGGCCACACNGCTCCCACCCTTCATGTTCACACCATCCTCTTCTGATGGGTCAACAGCAACACAGGAGTGATAAAAATCATACNTGAAATAAACTTAACAAACAACCTCAAAGACAAACTACTCTAATNTCCCTCACTTGGGAAAGTTACAAGAATTAATACATTTGTTGATGTGGACAAAATAGAGGGTTCGTGTTTCAGAGAGCTCACTACACATCCTGAATCTTAGGAATTCTTAGGTTCGCATGCAGGTATAAAAACTCACACTTACGTGCAGGACCCCTGTGACCAGCCAGCAGACCTTNCCTGGAGGCTCTGCAGGTCTGACAACTGCTCACTGAAACCCCCCAGTGTTCTCTGAGTGAAGGATTGGAATGGTAGATGAGGCTCAAATAGCTATCTTCTCTCTAACATGGCCATGGCGAGGATAGACATTATTCACCTACAAGCTACTGGCCAGCATCTTCTGGTGTGAGCTGCCTGGTTCACATGCCTGAAGGTATCTCCTCTGGCTGTATACATATCGTCTACTTCATAACTGTGTAATTATGCTACTGTTATGAGTCATAATATAAATATCCAATATGCAACCCCCCAAATAGGGTCATGACCCACAGGTTGAGAACCACCAGTTTACACACATCTGTGCCCTTCTCCCCCCCTCAAACAGCTGCTTTTAGTTCTGAGCATGAATGAACTTCTCTAAGCATGAATGAACCTACTCACAATTCGGTCCACTTTGGAGAAGAGGTGATGAAGTGGGACTCANTGTANTTACTGAAGAGTTTTTATTCCTTGTTACTTCTCTTAGGTTAGTGTGGCAGGAGCAAGAGAATTTGCTATGTAGCAGCTTTCTAACTAGGNGCCTAAACTTCTTCTCTGAACNAATCTTTAGGCAGCTCTGCCTTGACTTCCTCTTATAGTGCACACTCTTTGATGATGTTTCTCAGCAGCAGAGAAATAGCACAAGGGCAGGATGGTGGGGTTGGTTGGCAATCTGGGGATGCTCCCCTTGGGTGGAGTAGAGATCTGAGCAGCCCTGGCAGGGCGAACTATGAAGTGGGTCCCCAGACAGCCTGCCGGGCTTTGTCAGCCTTTAGTGACGGTCAGAACCAGGCTTATTGTNCAACAGAAAAGAACTCACATTGACTCTTACTGAAAATACCAGAAAGATGCAGGGCCCTCTCTTCTGCATTAAAGTCCTGCATTTATTTTTTTAATTTTTTATTTAAAGATTTATTTATTATGTATACAGAAGAGGGCGCCAGATCTCATTACAGATGGTTGTGAGCCACCATGTGGTTGCTGGGAATTGAACTCAGGACCTCTGGAAGAACAGTCAGTGCTCTTAACCTCTGAGCCACCTCTCCAGCCCCTATGGTTTTATTTTTAATTGTCTTGGTTATAAAGCATTTGGCTCCTCACTTGGCCCCAGGGTAACTAAAGGCAGGAAGGAAGCTTGGTGGCTCCACCTTCACTTCGTGCATCTTCTCTACTTTGGGTCAGACCCTGCTAGACTCTGCACAAGCATGTTATCACCCAAAGAGTGTCCATGGAAGACCTGGGGACTCCTGACCCCTTTCAAGGCCTTTAAGGCTGAAGGCACAAAGATAAGAAACATTGTCTTAAACCTGGGGTCCCCTGAGATTCCAGAAATGGCAAAGGTAATTCACAAGACAAGTTCACACCTGCTGTATGTGGCCCTGGCACTTTCAGTGACCTCCCCTCGTGTCTACCCAGAACCTTCCCCTTCTCTAGCCCTCCCACCAGAACTGCCTGCCCCACTGCCTTCTCTGGAAGGTCTCTCATGCCAGACGTGGTCTACATCCCTTAGGACCTTGCCAGGACTCCTTTGTGTCAAGCAGCAGAAAGTCCACCCAAATTAGCACCAGCATTAAAACTAAAGGGAAGTGTATAGACAACACAGAAGNGAGGGCCTCTTAAGATGTGTGCTGGGTCTAACCTATTCCTTGTCTGCTGGTTCTGCTTCTCTCTGGGCTTCACTGTCAGTCAGATGCCCCATGTATCAGCTAGGTGGCCACATTCACTCCACATCGTTTGTTTCTCAGCAAGCTCAGGCAGGAAGAATACATTTTTATAGATTCCTCTACAAAACCCATAGCTTCTTGGTTTGAGTGTATGGCTTGTCCCTTGGTGATATATTGGTCAACATGGAGTAGAGCCATGTTTGANATGGGTTAGGTGCTCAGGAGTTAACTATTTTATTGATTAGGTATAATTACATGTGGGTGGATGAATTCACAAACCCTCTGGTGTACTGTGGTCAATGCAGCCAGAGTTTTACCTCAGATCCAAGGAGGCAGCCTAAGGCCTTCCTTAGGCTTCTTCCCAGAGAGGGAAGCCTGTAGGGTAAGGGATGACTTCAAGGAAGGAGGTGTCAGGGCTTGGCCTGTGTGGTGTTCAGGGGCTCCCAGGTAAGCAGAGGCTGAGGAACAAGGAGCTGGGAGTTGTTGTGTAAGAGGTGGGGGACATTAAGTCTACTGCTGGGGTCACAGCACTTTAATCNGTCAGCTGTGGTGGCCTCTTGGACACTGTTGGAGAGAGGAAGTACCGTAGATGAGGATGAGGAGACAATATGCACATCCAGCAACAGCATCCAGGTCAATGAAGGCCTTGCATGCCATACTTCCAGTCACTTTCGGGTAGAACATGTTGGAATGGCCAGAGTGGTTGGTTCTCAACACACCTGCCAGTTACTTGCTCACAAAAGCTACCCCAGAGTCATTCTGATGATTTACTGACTGACCAACTAAAGATAGCCTCTACAAAGCCTGGCACATAGTATACACCAAGAAATATGTGGGGGCCCATAGAGGCTTTCTATTAAGGCCTTGCTCAAGGTCAGAGAGTCACAGCTTGTTTAACCCAGCAGGGCTGTATAATGGGATGATTTGACCACAGGCGTGGTTACCAGGTGTTTGGAAGGGTCTACACTTCGCTGTACAGTGTGCTTTGATCTTGCAAGGGGAAGGTCTTTTGCCTCTCCCCGTGGCATATTATAAAAANCCCTTTTGAATAAACGCCTAGAGTGGCTGGGTATGACCCAGGGCCCTCCTGAAGCTATCCTGTGTCTCTGTCTTTCTTGTTGTCTAGGTCTATCTTTCTACCTAATATTTCCTCATTCCTCTCTCCTCCACCCAAGAACCCTTCAAAAGGTGGGATCAGGTTGGAGCTGGTCTCC
>LZPO01066405.1:134568-145398 GCA_001675575.1 Neotoma lepida | reverse complement strand
GGATTGAACGTAGAAATCTCTTACAGCTTGAATTATTTAATATAAAGTTTATATACATTGTGCAAAAATATTACTGCCTTTATCCTGACACAGGTAGGTGGGTATGCTGGCCACACACGGCTCCTAATTCTGTCTTGTTTCTGGCTTTCAGCTTGAGCATTGACTAATGTTTGCTGAACATGACAAATGACAGTTTCTGCAGTCACAAAGCCACAGGAGAGTAATAAAAGTTGGATGTGTAAAGCTTCAGTGATTCTTACGGTGGCCAGACTTCACAAGGTTCAGAAATGGGGACTCANAACGAGGTAAAATATTAACTCTCTGGAAACTCCAAAGTTGGTTATGTATAAGGAGATGTAAAAGCAATGAGGACATTAAGAAACTATCATCACAAGACCCGGCCAGGGACACCAGTACTGAGAAATTAGTACAGCCGTCCTGCAGCCTGCTTCAGAGCCAACCTCGCAAGCACACTAAAACATGGCCAGGTCTGTCTCATTCTATTACCAGAAAACAAAAGTCCTCCCCTTTCCCCAGACTCTATCAGAAAAAAGTCCCCATAAATTCATATGGGTCAAACAATGAGTTCATAAAGACTGTAGATGGAGTTTCTTTCTCCCCACAGGGCCTGGGTTTCCAGTTGCCACCATCTCTTCTGGGATGACAGGGTCAGGTAGAGTGTTCATATCTGTCAGGGACATCTGTTAGAGAGGGGTCAAATTTTTTCCATTTGTTACAAAACTCTTTTCCTGGAAGTCCCACAAGCATCTAGTTCATTGATGTTTGCCAAGTCTCTTAGCATATTGCCTCCATTTTATAGAATGCATTTAATTAGCAGGANTTTTGCAGACATACCTCATTAGAGACAGGAGGCAAAAGAGAGGCTTTCACTGACAGCGGTCGGGGTCACTTCCCAAGTCCATCTGTATCAGTACTCTGTGTTCCTACCCATTAAAATCAACACTAGATGTCCTTGGTTCTCAGTTCCCACCCCNAAATCACCATTATAAGAAGGATAGTGCGGGTTACTTGATCAAATAACANTGGATCTGCATCTGAATACCTTCGCTTTCTCCTGAAGATCACTGCAAAGCAAGCCAGGGATGCTGGGACAGATGGAGAGGCTGGCAGGTGGTTGAGTCACAGCTCCAGTTTTGAAAACAGGGGCAACTTAATTTTAATACAAACATTCCAAGGCTCTGCTCAAGAGTCAGGAATTAACTGACACCTGACACCCTGGAGAGGGCAGCAGGCTGCACACAAATTTACCACAGGCTCAGGTCCCTCCTAAAGACTCAACCTCATTCTTTGTGGGTTCCACAGGGAATCTGAAGACTTGGGCCAAGGACATTCTGTTTCCTGCTGAGTCTAGCCAGGCAGAGGGAGGAGCAAAAGGGCTTTCTGAAGCTATGGTATTCTACTGACTGTGACTGGAGTGCATCACATGCCCATCCTTGAACCAATCAGTGGGCAGGGAAATACGATTCTCCCATCAGCCTTGAGCCACAATCCCCTTCGAAGATGACATCTATAAACTGAGACTGGGAGAGACGTACCTCTGGGAACCATTTCCAGAAAGTGGTGAGTAGGTTCTGGGCAGCGAAATGACAGCTATTCACTGTGGGAATGGGGGTGGAGGACCAGGTGTGCAGACAGACACTGTACACGAACAGAAGAGGGCCACACCTGTGCTAGGCCAGAGCAACAAGACACCACCCATGCACCACCTTCCATGTCACCTGGAGCTTTGAGCCTCAGTTTCCCAACTGTACAGGGAGAAGGTATTGCAAATTTGGCACCCCCACCAACCTGCATAGCGACACATGCCCCTTTAAAGGCCCCAGCTACTCCAGATTGCTCTGTCTCCTTTGTTCTGTCTCTCAGTCTCTCTGTTTGTCTGTCTGTCTGTCTCATGTCCCCACTCTGAGATGGCCTTTTGCTCTCTCTGCCTTCCCTGAATAAACCTCTTGCATTAGATCTATTGTGTGGTGTGATCTCTCAGTAGCTCACATTGGCTGGGCTTGCCAAAGGTACCTTTTCCACCACTTTGTCCTAACAGGAGGGAAAGGCCCAGCCAGGTTGGTGGACCTTCATTGGCTATGCTATCAGCCTCCATTTCTGCAGTTTCCCCATTGGTGAAGTCAGCCAACTGAGGCCTGGAAATACCTGGGGAAAATCTATTCTGAACATATATCAAATTCTTCTTGTTACAGTTCCCTAAGTGATATATTATAATCCTGAGATGTATGATTCATATGTATTCACTGCATGAGTAACATAGAGATGCTTCATAGTACTTGGGAAGAGGTGTGTAGTTCATATGCAAACAGCACCCACATAACACAAGGGACTTGGGCATCTCTNGAGTGTGTGGCTCCTGGAGCCAACCCCATGTGGATAGAAAGGCACATCTGTGTTTATCAGAATCACCAGGACTCAGTTCTCTGGTTGANCCCTGTCCAGACCCACTGGAAGGGANGCTGTGCTCACAGAGGCCAAAGCCTTTGGGAGTCTGGATGGGAACAGTGTTATTCCTCACCATATAGACTNAGGTTAGGCTGCAGCCCAGGTGATGGCGCCATTTCCCTCCNCAGTCAAAGGTGAGGAAAGTGGTGCAGTAGTCCCCTGAAACTGTCCTGGAGACACACAGGTGCACACCTCCCTGAGTCAGGTTCTTGGCTCATCAGTGTGTGCTCTGAGCAGAAGTTCTTGGTGGGCCCACNGGTGTTGGGAGCACCCCAAGGTCACTGCAGAGGGTCTGTGATGCCAAATCAATTTTCTTTTAAGTAGTTGATATTATAACTAATCCCTAAGAAACTGCCACGTGTTAAATTTTGCTCATATGTATATATTTAAAAATCTACATGTGTCCACAAAATCTATCTAAACATCCCCTCTCTTTGCAGTGAATGTCTGTAAGCCAAGGGCTTTCTTCTATGTCAAACAAAACAGTTTATCATCACAGATGGAACGTAGGAGCAGATGTGTGAATCCAGCTGCCTCCCTCCACAGCAGACCCCGAGATTTACACACAAGTCAAAGCAATGCCAAAAATTAGGACTTCTTTTTTATTTTTGAAATCAGGTTATAGTTCATAAAATACACCATGTATNCTCAATGGCCAGATGTTCCCACTGCTTTGTCTATAAGAATGAATAAACATTTAAATGCCATATTGAATATAGTCAATATCAATAAGATATAGTCAGACAAATGAGAGCTCTTTTGAGTGTTCTGTACATTTAAAGGATTTTAGTGGGCCCTGAGGCCAAGAAATTCTGGCCCCAAACTGAGCCAGTTAGATCCCTTANGGCAGCCCAGGCTAGCAGACCAGCTTTTGCAGCAAGTNAGCACACNTTGCAAAACACACCCCAACTATTTTACNGCCAAGTCTGCCCCATAAAACCCAAAGAAACGAGGATGATTCAACGAGTTCCCTGCTGAAAATTCGTTCATGCTCATTACTCCCACATCTGCTAAGTTTGGGCCTCTGAGGTTGCCTGGAGTATGTTAAATGTATAATGCTCCTTTTGGTCACCACAAGATGGCAGTGTTGCACAGAAAATAGCCAACCATGGGCCAAGCGAGCTAGATCTAGCATGCATCTATCTATCTATCTATTTATCTATCTATCTATCTATCTATCTATCTATCTATCTATCTATCTATCTATCTATCTATCTATCTATCTATCATCTATCTGAATCTATCATTTATTTATTTTGGATAGGATGGAAAGGAGGGTTTGGCCAATACACACACACACACACACACACACACACACACACACACACACACACAGCTGACTTCCCTTTTGCTCCTGCAGAGCTCCAAGCCCCAAGAACACAGAGTGAAATGAAGACACACTTTTGGATGTCAGTCTATGGGGCAGAAGACCTAAGTCAAACTCCTCTGTATCAGGGGCTCCTAGCTTCAGCTGCACGTTAGAAACGACTGAACAAACTAAAATTAGACACCTGGGCCTTATACCAAGCAGCTAAATCTAGATTTCTTAGCTTTTCTGTTCTTTCTTTTCTTAACTTTTGGCAGTGCTGGGAATTGAACCTGGGACCTGGAACCTTACACATGCTAGGCCAGCACTCTACCAATGAACTACTGACTCTCCTAAATATGGATTTCTGAGGGTGAGATCCAAGCAAGTTTTCTAATTGTTTTTGAAACTCCNCAGTAAAGTCCAGTGTGCAGACGAGGGTGACAGCCACAGTACNGTAAACTTTGTCACCATCAGCTGGCCCTAAGGAGGGGTGCGCTGAATTAACCGAAGTAGTCGCCCCAAGCCTTGGGGCTTCTGTCTTCAATATACTTCCATGAAAGCCACTGTGCACATATAAAGGGCTNGGAAGGAAGGCCAGAGTCTAAGAGAGGACACAAAAGCCTCTGAACCAGAAAAGCAGCGAGACCTGGAAGAATGTATGTCTTGTATGCCTGGACTCACCTTCCGTCTCATGACCCAGGGTTCCTACCTAGGCACTGCTTCAGAATCACTGTGAAGTGCTAAAATAATAGATATTCAAACCTCACCAGCCTTTGACTGGATAGGTTAAGAGGACTGAACACATTTATTGTTGTTTGTTTTTCTTCCCAGAATAAGTCTCATTGGCATGAAGTGAGGGCTCCCCNTCAGCAACCCCCAACCAAGTCAGCTGTTGTTCAGACCCGATAAATCCACATNGTTAGACTCTGACGTGAAATACCAGCCAGTAAATCCTGGTTTCCTGAGAACATCAGGCTAGTTCAAATCTGTTCATGCAGTGCTTCTGTTCTGTTTTTATGGCTGTGGATGCGTGACAGGAAGATGGATGACCACAGTCATTACCGTACCTGTCATTTTCACTAGCTAGGCTCTGCTCATCTTCATTTATCCTTGACTCCTGAGAAAAACCTGGTTATGTCAGTTACATGTCATTTCCAAAGCACCTCCTGAGGAGAGAATCNACAGTTTTTCTAGACCCTGTAATCCAAGCATCTCTCTTTCACCTTCTCCACTTCATCTATGGTTCACTACGTCCATGGTTCAGTGTCTCTCTCTCCCTCCCCCCTCCCCATGCCCTTTCTGCAAATGAATGCAGCACCTCAGTTTTGTGAAGGTCACTGGTCAACATCCTGCTTAAGTCTAATGAAGACACAAAGAACTGCACACCCGAAGACTAAGATCCCCACCACAGCACCCAGTTGAGAGCCCACTCAAGAGGGGGGCTGTGGCATCATCACACACTAAGGCATGTTGGGCTTCTGAAGCCAGTTAGCTTTAATACAGAATGCCACAATAACCATGCTAACAAAGGACATGAAAACTGTGCTCAGGGCTAACCTCTCCCCACACTCTTCTCCACCACACCCCTCTCACATCTCTCTCCTACTTGGCACCTGTCAGGAGGCTGGCCCCTGGAAACTGCAGCCCTGCTCCTTGCGGTCTGCCCCAGAACTTTGGCTGGGTTTGGCCAATGGGAAGTAGGGCAGGTCAGGTGGTGGTGGGAGGAGAGAAATCAGGGGCTGGGAATGAGGCAGTGATTTGGGCTGCAAACCTCTTGGGGGAGTCCCCACTCCAGCTCTCATACACCTTCCCTATCTCTCCTGTCACCCCTGGACCCTTAAGCATGTGGCGGTGACCCACTCTTGACTTGATAAGCCAAGGAAAAGTTTCCCAGTTAAACAAATTCTCTTGGGACTTCTGGCCCTCTGCTTCCTGCACGGGTCCTGCTGGGGCCACGGGGTGTGTTATTAATTCACTTTTCAGTTCTGGCTGATTCAGACAGGAGCCTAGCGGTATAATGGACAGACCTGAGAGATCTTAACTATGGGGAGTCTAAGTGGAGGGTGGATAAAGACATCATTTTCTGTCTGAGTCTTCTAGAGGTTTGGGAAATACTCTGCTTNGTGGCTCAGTCGCCTGGTCTGTAAAGCAAAGGGTTTGCTCAGGTGCCGGATCCCTTCTCCTTNGNCTCTGGCTTCTCCTGTTACTGCAGGATGCTCACAGCCAGATTTCAGCCCCTGGAGGAAAGAGCTTGTCCAGGGAAGGGCTGGGAAGCCCTGGCCTGGCCCTGAGTGAACCTGAGATGCATTGATCCTCATTGTGAATTTGGCTCAGTTTGTTACACTTCAGCTATCTGCTCCTGCTTCATTCAACAAGTGTTTGCAAGTGAGCGCTCTGGGATGTGCTGGGATTTAGAAAGAGAACTCATTGAAATATAAGCTTTCACGTGGATGTCTAGAGACATCTCATCNACACCACAGGTTCCCCAAAGCTGCCTGTGTGGATCCATCTGGGGCCCCATAAAGATAGGTCAGAGCCTCCATGAAGACCTGATCCCATGGCTCTGACTGTAGGCTGCATAGCTGACTACCCTCTCAGGAAGGCCCACAATGCTGGTATTCAGGATACAACTTGAGAACCANTGATGTAACAGTTACCTAGGATACAGTGGACTAAGTCCATATAATGACTATGTGCCAGTCTCTGGGGTAGTTCTGAGGCATGAGGTGAATCCTAGCAGATATAACAAAGAGAGAGGTAACTATGTTGGACCCCAAGAAAGCCTGAAGATCACAGGAGGGGGGAAGCATTTCAGGCTGAGGGAACAAAGAAAAGAAGGTGATGTGGGGTAGAGAGGGAGGCTAGTGCTGTAAGAAGCAAGGCAAGGGTAGCACCAGACTGCAAAGCATGATGGGCATTTCCATTACCCCTTGAACCCTCATCACCTCTTCCTACCTGCCTTCCACACCAGGCCACAATATGGCTCCAGACTTCCCTCTGGACAGTCAGCTAGCACCAGTGCCCCTGAGCAGTCAGCTAGCACCAGTCCCCCTGAGCACCCTTCTCTTTCTGTGGAGATGTGCCTTATCAGCAAGTGCATTCTGGAGTGGGAGAGGCTGGACCTCTCCCAGTACCTTTCAGCCTCCAGAGGCCAGGAGATGGTAGACTAGTGTCCCTGCCCATTTCCTCCAAGAACCAGCATGGCCCTTCAAAGACACAGAAACCCAAAGGCTGGACACAGCAATGCCCATTCCTTTTAGCCTCTCTCTTCACCTGTTTTACTTTCTCTAACCTGACCTTTTCTGCCTTCTCCCTCAAGTACCATTAGAGATCTTGAATCTTTGCTGGGAGTCTAGGTTCGCACTTGTAGCCAGAGTCCTACTGAGGTGTTTGAACTTTGTCCTGCAGCCAAAACTAGGACGGAATTTCTGAGCAGTGTCCAGGAGGCACCAGCCATTTTGTGGGGCCTTGGGATTGAGAGGAAAACACTCTGGATGACCCCCATCTGCTCTACAGGCTTCTGCCACTCCTCAGAGCTGAGCAAGCCTTCTTCAGCTTGGTAATTGCCCTCAGGCCAGGGACAATGCAGCCAAAGCTATCATGATGGGCAGCTGGCTCACAGAGGAATGACAGTGAGAGGATCACCTAGAAGGTGGGTGGGCAGCCAGAAAAGAGACAGCTTCTCAATTAAGGTGGGGGCCGGGAGAATAGAGCCCTGCTCTCAGAGGCAGGTCCGCAGTGAAGACAGATTTCCTAGGGAGGCAGAAGATAGGGCTGCTGGCCTGGGCCTTCTGGTAGTAGAGTNGAAACCTAAGAGGCTTTGTTGCCAGTGGCAGGGATGAAATAAATAGTGATTGGGGCACTGGTCCTATAGCAGCTAGAGTAGTAGTTCTCAACCTGTAGGCCGTGACCCCTTTGGGGGTCACATATCAGATATTCTGCATAGCAGATATTTACATTACAATTCATAATGGCAGCAAGATAACAGTTATGAAGTAACAAAGAAAATAATTATGTGGTTCAGGTCACCACAACACGAGCAACTGTACTAAAGGGTCGCAGCATTAGGAAGGTTGAGAACCACTGAGCTAGAGGAAGGCAGTGTGGGCAGAGAAAGGGGATGGAAGTGGACAAGGGGCTGGGGAGCCTCTGGGGATGTGGTGGGAGTACCAGGAAAGCAAGGGCAAACCCATCCCCATCTCCAGGGAGTTATTCCCCACTCTGTGGCCATTTCTGCCTGGTCTGCAATGAGCCTCTTCCAGTTCCAAACCATCAAGAAGTCCTGAGAGCACAGGTCCTGCGTGAACAATCTAGAGGGGTGGGGTGGGAGAGAAGGGGTGCTGTGAGCACNAGGAAGGGGTGGGAGGCAGGGGACTGGATCAGCTTTGCTCTGTAGCATGTGCAGCAGCCGGGGCAGAAAGTGCTTTCTTGGCTTTCATGTGCCGTGAACCTAAGACACGGTAAGCTTTTTATTCTTGTTCCAGTCTTTGAATGGCTACTGTGTATGTCGTGGTTCAAAGGTCAAAGAGCTTCAAACAGAAGCAAGGAAGGGAAAAGTCTCTTCCCTCACACACTCTGTCAGACACCTGCTTCCCCTCAAACAATCAAAGAAGTCTGCTCTTTTAGCGTTATGATTTGACAAGGAACAAACATGTAAAAATCAGTGTTTTCCTAATTTACATAAGTGAAACAGTAANAACACAAGTTGCACCTTCCTGTTCTGCAGCAGCCCTCCTCANATGGTCCTGAGGCTGCAGGCCATGCTAACTTACATGGACGCGCTGCTGTGGAATTCAGGAAGGTTGTTTTCTGACATTTACAACCACCAGNAACAGTGAAATGAACGAACAAGACAGAACTGGGCTGACCATCCTCTATGAGCAGTGAGCTGAACAAACATGCCATAGTGTGAATACCATGAAAGAAACAATGAGAGGAACGAGCATGATCCAGGTGGAGCTAAGCACCCCCACAACAGCGAAGGGATGAATAAGACACAACCTGGGCTCCGCATCCTGTATCCAACACTTCNAATTCGGNAGTGCTTTGTCCTAGGTTTTTNNATTAGAGATGAAAAATTGCTNCTCTATCCCTAATCTGAAAAATCCTTGGTTCCCAAACATCTTGGGCAGAGGCTATTCAACCTGTATATTATTAAAGTGCTTTAATGGGTACACACTATTTTCCCACCTCAAATACAGGCGCAATTTACCACATCAGTCTATACCCCGTTAATACACATGTGCTTGCCGTGCTCTTTATGTGATTCAGTGGGATGCATTTGATGAGAAAGGCTGATTCTTAGAGCTAGAAACAGTAATGCATTTTCCAAATCAGGCCATGTAAAGACAGGGTGAGTTTTAGCATCCACCGAGAGGATGGTGGCCAAATCCAAGGGGTTACTTAGAACAATAAAGGCGATAGGGACACGATGGATGCAGTCCAGCTGCTCAGCAGATTTAAGATGCTCTTAATGGGGGACGGGGANGCCCGGGCTCACCTCTTCATCCTGCCACTGTGCAGCTGGACTTCATTAGGCATAGAGAATCCTGCCTGTGAATCTGGCAAAGCTGCNGAGTCTAAAATGGGAAAGTGTTTCATGT
Organism: Neotoma lepida; assembly: GCA_001675575.1. Taxonomy (NCBI): domain Eukaryota; kingdom Metazoa; phylum Chordata; class Mammalia; order Rodentia; family Cricetidae; genus Neotoma; species Neotoma lepida. The sequence continues at coordinate 136,020 of LZPO01066405.1, read as the reverse complement.
CTGTGCCATCTGGGTGTTGAATCCCAGTGTTATTCATAGACCGCCTATCATACCANTTTTCTGAAGACCAGTAGATAATCTATGTGTGGTATAAATTCTGAAATACATTTCATATAAGCGATTGTACTAGACTGACCATTTTAATTAAATGCACCCAGTGGGGGGGGGACCCAAAATATACCACGTTTTAAAAGCCAATTAGATAAAGAATCACAATGTTTACCTACTAGTAGGGGCTGAACCCTTACAGCTTTATTCCCTCTGTGGGCTCCCCATCCCCCCACCTCATCTACAGTTACTAAAGTCAGGTTCGTTGCTAACAACCTGGACAGGAAGTAAATCTGGACACCACTCAAATCTGATGAGGGAGGTACTATATCTTTTTTTTTTCCCAATTAGCCCTGTTAATATTCTTGTCTTTTCTAGATTTTCTTGGAAATAATCAATAAAACGAATGGGTGAGCAACATTTGAGCACTGTGGAATGGACATCCTGGATTGGAGCAAGGCCGGAATTCATCCCACTCATTAAAACCTTTAAGGCACACCATTAACTGAAGCAGACAAGTACCTCAGGCTCCTCTCAGTCACTCCACTCAAGTTCCCACCAGCTCTTCTCCAGCCCCTGTCTCCATGGCAACAGGCCCCTGCCCTGCCCTGAAGGGCAACAGGATCTCTAGCCAGACGGAGGCTTTGCCTAATCACGCTTGTCAATACAGGTCACAGAGAAATGGTTAGAGTCTTATCAAGTTAGTTCACAAGCTACTAACAAAATGAGTGGCCAGCAGCAAGTGTCCAGACGTAGGGTCCAGAGTATTCCCCAAGAAAGCCAAGCACATCATTAGTGTCCACGAAAATCTGCACCCTTGACCAAACCTCTCACTGAATATGGACTTCTTCTTTCAACATCCCTTTCTTTTCCTACCACCCACCTCCCCAAATAATAGAGCTACTGGCTGCCTCACTCAGTGTGATTATTAATTAGATTACTCATTTCTCTAGGCCCTAGAGTCTAGGGGAAAGTGTGCTGGCTAGATTTATGTCAACTTGACACAAGCTATAATNATCTGAGANGAGGAAACCGTGACTGAGAAGATGCCTCCACAAGATCTGGCTCTAAGGCANTTTCTTAATTAGTGATTGACNTGGGAGGGNCCAGGCCGTGGTGGGNGGTGCCATCCCTGGGCAGGTGGTCCTGGGTTCTATAAGAAAGCNGACTGAGNAAGCCAGTAAGCAGCANCCCTCCATGGCCTCTGCATCAGCTCCTGCATCCAGGTTNCTGCCCTGTTTGAGTTCCTGTCCTGACTTCCTTTGATGATGAACAGTGATGTGGAAGTGTAAGGCAAATAAACCCTTTTCCCCTCAACTTGCTTCTTGGACATGGTGTTTTCTAGCAGTAATAGAAACCCTAACTAAGACAGGGGGGACATCCTGTCACCCCAGGTTCCTGCTG
>LZPO01066405.1:107657-125917 GCA_001675575.1 Neotoma lepida | reverse complement strand
GTCCTGCTTTAATTCTTGGGACACTCCAAATCCTGTTGAACCACGTGAAGCTAGAAGTTTTATTGACAGTTGAACATTTGGAAGCAAATGTGTGTCTGTTCACTGGTATAGGATATGAGCCTGGCAGATTTTTCTGTCTGTCTATTGTCAGTTCTGTCTACAATCAAATACACTGTTCTCCCAACAAGGCTCACAGATAGGCACAACGGTTGGATTTCCAGGTACCAGGGAGGTTCCTGGTGTATCTCCATCTCCCCTCTGTCCCAAAGGATAAAGGGCCATAGGATATTATAGGCTACAAGGAAAGTTCAGAGAGGGATCCAGGGCTCTGCAGACCACCTCACAATCCACCTAAGACAAATCTCGCTTGCACAGAGCTAATCATCTAGACACTTCTAAACATGTGTNCTCTCTTCTGTGCATTTCACACCTGAAAAGCACTCAATCAAAAGGCTGCTGTAACTTTTGATCTCCGAAGTGTGAAGTCTGCTCCATGTTTTTGTGAAGAAATGTTTGAATGATGTAATCAACCAGAGCACAGAGTGTGTGAAGAGGCCCTGTCTTAGCAGGTGCCTTTTCTATAATGCTGTGTTCTATTATAACTTTACACATCAGTAACTTTTAAAATATGAGCTGAACATTGCCACTGCTATCATTCTATTGACTTCTGAAGTTCTTATTTATGTGATACTACTGATATTCAACTGCCACATCAGTGTGCCATCGAGACAATTTTGATCTAGAAAAGCTGATGGATAAAGGCAATGTATGCTGCCAAAATCTTTTTCCATTCCTGGAGACACAATATTCCACAATTAGAAATGGTTCATTCTCTAGAAGGGAAAAGTTTTCACTCCCATCTTTTTGGCTAATCTGTAACACAAGGTGTAAAATCGGAGTGTAGCTTTTAGCCCTATTCCATCCGCCTACCCTAATTTCTTCCTCAGGAGGTGAGTAACTAATCAATCTTCTCATGTGGACACCATGGTAGGTAAAGCTAACTCCTAACTCCTGGAATGTAGGTAAGAGGTCAATACTGTTGAATCTAATTGGTTCTAAATAAGACAACAATCACTTTCAGTTCACTCATCACTTAAGAAAATACACAGCACATGTATTAAGTTTAGGACTTAACCCTGTCATTGTTCATGCAGTGATGGCTGAGCAGATACAGGAAGGACAGAGCTATAAAGAGCTCCTGGGGTTCTGTGCTCACGACATGTGGGAGTCACAAGGAAAAATCTAAANCAGACCAAATAGGGAAATCTTAAAGTCCCCCAAATAAGATCTTGCCCAGAGGAGACTTGGATCCAAGTGAGNGACAAGTTCCTTACGTGAGAAACCACTAGAACATAAACCAGGGNCACAAGTCACAAAGAACATTGTGCACATGGGATGGAGCCAGGGAAGAGGCTCCAAATGCTGCCAGAGAAGTATGGGAAAACTATTACTCCGTCTTTTCTGAATTAGAATTCAGGTAGGCATTCTGATCTTCTTATTTTCCCTTCCTTTGGGAGATTTGCACAGAAAGAGAGGAAAGTTGGGAGGCAAGAGAGAGGAAGCAAGGATGTACTTGGCCCCATCACCAAGATCCCATTGTAAAGCTGTTCTGAGAGCAAGCCAATCCAATTTCCTTTCATTGGTCCTTTCTGCAGCTCTTGCAAATATATAAATATATATACATATATATTTTTATATATCATAATATAATATTATATATATTACATAATGTAATATATTATATATATTTGTAATGTTCCTGATAAAGAGAGAAAATGGCTGGGGTTAAAGACCATCTTTTTTTTTCTTTTCCTAAACTTTTGCTGGCAGAAGTCTCAGCGGAGTCTACACTCTAGCGAGCCTTAAGTCAGCCCAGCACTTACTCTTTAGTTAAAAGACCCTGGGAAAGACACAGAGCCTCAATAGTTTTCCAATCTGGATGATACTAGATCCTTNGATCCGAACAAAACATTGTCAGCTTGATATCAAGGTTAAGAGGGGCAGGGTCCTGTCCAGTGAGACTGCTAACCTCTACACTGTGGCCCAGGAGAGCCCAATATGCGCTCTCCCCAGACACAGCTCCCCTAGCCATGAGAGTCAGGATTTAGANTCTCTCTCCCCGCCCCTTCTCTCTTGTGTGTTTACAGTGTATGTGGATGTCATGTGTCATGTTCACAGGAACACAGGGAAAGCCACATGGAANCCAGACTCTCACTCTCACNTGTATGTGTGTTTATAGGCACACAGTATCTGCATGTCATGTGCGTATGCTTACAGGAACACACGGACGCCAGAGGAGGACACTGGGTATCTGGCTCTATCATTCTCTGCCTAATTCTTTGAGAGAGAGTCTCTCACTGAGCCTGGAGGGCTTTTGTTTTATTTTGTTTTCTGGTTGAGAAGGAACCCTTCCATGCTGCTCAGGCTGGAACTCCTCAAATTTAAGAATTCTACTTATCTCAGCCTGCAAGTGNTGGCCACACACCATGTGCCATGGTACCCAGCTTTCTGAGCATTTTCTGAAGTAGCAGTCATGTGTTTCCTCATCTTCATCCCACTCTCAGGACCCTCTGGCAGAGGGTAGAGACACCANGCGTCTGAGCCTCATGCAATCCTATAGAATGAGTTAGGCAGGGGGAGCCTATACTCTACTCAGTTGGCAAAAGTGCCAATTTATTGCTAAAGCATCCTAAAAGATCAAATTTCTAAATGTTGCTAAAATTCTCCTAAATAACATTGAACACTGTANTAAGAATTTCTATATAATATGAAANATTGTAGGATAAATTCTCTAATTGTTTAACACACTCAGTAGAATAATGCATATATATGCCTCTGTGAGGTGTAGAGCTGAACAGACTAGGGATGTCATTACCCTTCTCCACTAAGCACATACTATAATAAAAATAAACAATGAAATACTGTTATCAAAGATATGAATGTTACCCCTAACTAGAAGAGAGTTGGCGGTGCCCTTGGGTATGCCCAAGCGTATTAAACACTAACTACAGTTCCTCGGGGGGAAGGAAGGGGATTGTCCTCTTTTTAAACTCAGGCCAATCAGGGCAACACAGAGCTCTGGAAGAAGCCGCCTTCCACAGGCTGACACCCTNCTACTCAGAGTATCATGGAAAAGAGTGTCACCAAGTCCTCAGGANCAGAGCCTTGCCTTTACCATGGAGCTTGAATCTGCACCTCAAAGAGGAGTCACAAAAGTCTTAGAATCTTAACAGGTGCCAGCATCCGAGAACTTGTAAAGTAGGCTGTGAATTGAGGAAAGAGGATGGTTAAATGGCTAGTAAGCAGATAGTCAGTNTTCATAGAGTAAAGCGCTCTGTGCTCAGCAGAAGTCTACAGAATGAGGGGGAAAAAATGGATGCAGGTCTTTCTCACTGTGAATCCACCTGCTGCATGACCCTGGAGAGGTTATTAAACTCCTTTGCATCTCATCTTCTTCAATATTTAATAATATTGGTACTATCAAGACATGCTATTTTAATATGACAGCTTCAGAGATCAGATGAGGCATTACCTATAAAACCATGAGACCTGGAACAGTCTAGGCGATGGTCTTACATTGCTGAGTGTTGCTACAGACTCTGTGTTTTCTATACGTTATCTCATTAAGTTCTCTATGCCACAAGGAGGTAAGTGAGGACTCAGAGCTAGCACCAGCCTCTGCATGACACCCCTGACCCTGGCTTCTCTGCTGTTCCAGCAAAGACTAAGAAATGTTAAGGCCTTGGTTGGCTCCCNAAATTCTCCATTTTCACTAATTTGCTCACCTGGGGGACTCTGGGATTCTTTTTGCTGGAGATGAGCACCTTAAAATCTCTCCCCAGTGATCTGAGTTCTGTCAGCCAGTTAGTCAACAAGAACTCTAGTNAATTTGCCNCAATGTCCTGATATTCTGAGTCTCACATCCTTTTCCTGTGGTTCAGAATTACATTTCTTCCCAAACTACTGGGTTTATTCCCCAACCTATTTTGCTAATTTTAAGGAAGACTTTTCAGCAATCTGAAAAGCCTGGAAGAACATTCTGGTGACAGAGGCACTGAGAGACAGGAGGTGTAAGCCTTAAATGAGTTTCTTTATAGTCAGATTGTTACTTAGATAAACACACATTCTTTTATATTCAACACAAAGACATTTAAAGAATATCATTGAGTCTTCTGTAAACAAGGCTTCCAATTATTGGAAAAGAAAAAAAAAACAAAGCTTTTCTAATCCCTCAGCAGCTGGTATGTGTTCAGTTTATACTTAACAGAAATAATTTTTAAAACCTAATTTAGGAACCTCTTGCACGAGGCAGCCAGACTGCCGGATTCTCTGAGATACATATCAAATGTGGGAGAAAAGGCCTTTGATGGGAGATTAGAACTGGTCATACTNGGGCGATTCCATCCACAAAAATTAAAGATGGTTAATGCCTTTCTAATTAGAAACCAAAGATCTCTGCTGAAAAGGAAATAAAATAAAAGCTCAGGAATTTTCATTCTTATAATTCAAAGTGCATGGTAGAGAGTGAAAACTGAGCACATCCAAGTCCCCACTTCTTTCTGGGACCCACAGCCTTCTTCTGCCNGGGGCATCACTTACTTTAAGCCCTCTGAACCCGTGACTGAGCCCTGAGAGATGACTCCCTCCTTTCTTTAACAGAAGGTGTAATAACAATCCACTGTCTGGGCTGAAGAAATAGCACAATGGTTAAGAGCATTGGCTGTTCTTCCGAGGGGAATCTGCGTTTGTTCCCACCCACAAGGTGGATTACAGCTCTAGTTCTAGGGAATCCGAGGCCCTCTTCTGGACTCCACGGGCACTACATACATGTGCTGCACAGACATGGAGGCAAAGCACTCGAATACATGAAATAAAAATAAATCTTAAATAATAAAAAAAAAAACTGTTCAGACTTTCTTCGCTCAACTTTAACAGTCACTGTGGCTCTGCTTGTTCTGTGAGTACAAGGTCAGGTAGTGTTAGGACTGCACGAAAACAGTTAATGTGTAGATGTACAGATGGACCAAAGCAGTTCTGGTCATTTGCTTTGTTTTCTGCCTTTAACTTCTCTTCTTATATTTTCCTAGGAATTTGATTTTNAAAATTGGGATACTTATATAGAAAAGGATACTTGTATAGAAGAGGCTTTTTTTCTAGACCAGCAGTTCCCAACTGTGAAAGAGATGACCCTGTCCANGCCACATACCCCAGGCACACTCAGCAAAGGTCACACAGTGTTGACTGTCTTGACTCTGGGGATGGGGGTGACAATGGCCTCAGGTCTGCAGTCTGGAATGTTGCTGAACAAGCTACAACATGTCATATCTAAGATAGCAGTAATGAAAAAGCCTGTTTGAGAATAAGAGAACTTTAAACTTTTGACTGTTCACAAGAAAAGTTACTACCAAGCCAAAATTCAAATAAGCAACAAATACTTTGAATGGATAACATAGAATGGAGTTAAAAGAAGGTAACAGAAAATACTTATTTTTTATAATACTGGTCATTTATAAAAGTGTGTTTAAGGATAAGACAATACTTATGAAATGCATCAACAAATCGAAGTAGCATAGATGAACACAAAATAGATCAGACTAAAATGCTAATAAGATTAATAGAGAATCTACTCCCTGATGGGAAGAAATATAAATGATGTAAAGTGTAAGCAGCGAATGAACAAAAACAGGGGGGTGTGGATAACCAGANCTACTATGCACATACGTGAACTGTTGTCAGAGAAGCTCCCAGCTGCTGTGGGACTCCTTTGNAATCCTGCCCTAGGTGCTGGACCAGCCTCTACCAGTCAGNGCCCAAGCACAAAAGGGCGAGAGAGGCTGTGTAATTATTTGTCTAGGATGGACTTTTGTGAAGTGAAGATTTCCTAGAACTTATTAGATTAGCAGCCACAGAACACAAATCGTAATAGGGGAAAATGTGATGCCCAGATTTCTTATGTGCACATTTGAAAAGGACCAGTGATTACACCCAGACTCGCACCCATACCCTGTATCCTCCCTCACACATTGGGCCTGTGCTTCTGGTTCTGATCTTCTTTTCAGGCCTTCTGACCCCTGATCCAGGGCAGAGCTGGGAGAGGCAGAGGAGGAGACATACTGCACAGGTTCCTTTAGTACAGACACGTTGGTTCTCCCATCAAGTAGGCCAGGCAGTTATCATTCCAATTTTGCACATGAGCAGAGGAAGACTTGTAAAGCTATGTTACTTGAAGGTCATGAAAAGGCATGAGGATGACATACTAACCAGATGCTGATAATCTACACGGAGAGGAAGGGCAATTTCCAAAGCACAGAAGAAAATGCAACAACAGAAAACATTGATTCCACTGGTATCGTTAGATTGACCCTCACACTGTTAAAATCTCCAGTACTTCCATTCTAGCCCTGTTAGAGTGGACGATATAGAAACTGTTAGTGACACTTGGTGTCTCAGCATCTCTGTGGATGGTTTCACTCAAGGCTCCCAGGCACTGTCATACGGAATGCACCCTTTCCCATGCTGTGGTGCATTCCTCTTAGTTGCTGTTCCAGTTGTCTCTTTCTCCCTATGTCCACCATCATGAATCTGTTCTCCTGGTCCACCAAAATAGTATTCTGATGGACGGTCCTGTCTGAACTTTCCTTGTCCCCAGATCTATGTTTTAGAGTGAGTCAGAAAAGACAAATCTCATCATGTTGCTGAATGTTGCTCCAAATCCTTCACAGGTTCCTCATTGCTGGAGGGGAAACCCACACAAGTTAGTTGGTTCCTCTTGGACCTCTCCACTGAAGAAGCATCTCCTCTACTTCCTTGCAAACACTGTACTTAACCCCCACAAAGACAAAAGCCTGTGGCTCCTAGCTCTGAATCTTTAGATTCAAATATCTAACCTGAAATAACTGCAGAAGCCAAGGGAGTAAAAAGGGATGGGGTGGGCTCTAGGGAGGAGGATGGTAGGGTGGGCACAGGTGCTATGAAAGAGAGAAAATGGAAGGACTAACAGGGGAGGGGGTTTGTACAGGGTGAGAGGTAAGGAAAGATAAATAACACTAAGAATGTTTGAAAAAGTCATAGGGAAATATTATTTTATAAGCTTACTTAAAAATAGACTCTGTGTGACTGTGTGTGTGTGGGGGGGGCAGTATGGTTTAAATGGAGTTACCCTGCCAGCATTTCCATCCTTCTGATACTTCCTACAAGCAGGTGTCATGTTTTAAAATAAGAAACCTGTAAAGGGAAATACAAATCCAGGTTCCTCGTGGGCAGAAACTTCATCTGGATATATCTGATCCTACATCTTTTTGCTTCAGTTTATGCTTCTTGCTTTGCTTCGGTCTCCAATGGAAATGAGAAGGCAGACTCCTCTCTGGAGAACAAGGATTGATCATTAAAGGCTATCTCGGCACCTGATTGCACGTTCCTCCTCAAACTAAATAACCCTTGTCCTCTTAGCTCTTCTAAGAAGCTCCACTCCAGTCCTTAGTTCATCTCATTCCTCTGAACTACTTTAAATTCTCCACATTCCTCCCAAGCCCAAGGAGCTTGAGCTACGGAATAGATGCTGCCAGCTGACTTTGGGGGAGTCAGGGGGCAGATCGGTGAACACAGTCTCTTAAGTCCTCTCTCCTCTCAGTGAATTCTTTCCTTCAAAGCTTAATGCATGTGCACAGAAAGAGAAAGGAGGACTGATGAAGCTCAGGCCACAGTGGAACTGAAAGATCTGTTCAGTAAGTGTTAATCTCTTTTGCAGAAACAGTCTATTCTGGAGGCTGTTCAGGCAACTCCCTGCAACCTCTGCCCAGTGAAAATTTAATTCTGACAATAAACTCACAGTGTATCTATTATGTTTGTGTGCACGTTTGTGATTCATAATTTAAGACAGCTCTATCTCTTTATCTGTGTCTCTTTCTGTGTGTCTATCTCTCTGTTTCTATCTGTCTCTGTTTCTGACTCTGTCTCTCTCTACATATATATATATATATACCCCGTCAGGATCAAGTCTTTCCCTTGGGGATACTAGTGGTCTCTGAGAACTCATGTTCCTGTGAGTTCTTCATGCCTCCAGAGTGCTTTTACATTATGTTCTTCCACCAGGCTGGTGGGCTGTGTGCCTTTGCAACTTTCTCATAGTGCAGGAAGCTGCAGCTCGGGTGGGTACCAGTTTGCTCTAATAGTTAAGTAGAGCCAAGACTGAAGCCCAGCCCTGATTTCAGGTCTGGCACTCATTTTTCTACATCACAATGATTCTCTAAAATCCAGGAGCTTGTTCNGTTATTTCAAAAAAACAAAACCAAAACCAAAAACATCCAATACACTGCTTCTATTTCCCCCAAGAACTCCCCAGAAGAGTAATAAATAAAATACTGAGAGCACTTTATTATGCTTGTCCTTCCTTCTGGTCATTCTGAATTCCACAGTATGGATTCCTGAGCGCGGCCTGTGTGCTTTCAGCAGCTTTGACACTGAGCCTGTCTCTTGTCTGTCAGGGTTCAACACCCCAGAGAACAGCTTCACTTCTCAGNCTTCTCTGCTTGTACAAATTGTCTTGGCTTTCTGGATGCTTTTGGGTGAAAATCTTCATACGTTTGGTTCAAAGGGATTCACAGCAGACATGTGCGCACTGCACCGACATTCCATAGCATTTTGAAACTTATCTATTTGTTCGCCCTTTATTTCCCATCAATCCAACTTCTAAAACTATGTAATTCAAAGTGGAGGACTTGACATTCTTCTCTCCAAGCATTAAAATGCAAATCATTAGTCAGCTTCAATGGCTTCTAGACTTTTGATAGGAGGTGACTCCAGCTTTGTTCCTGAAATTAGCCAGTACAGTTTACATGTCAGGAAGTGTTATAAACTCCATCCAGCTTTTCAGACCCCACTGAGCAGCACTGGCCACTTTTGCTAGCAGGCTGCCGTCAGCAGGCGAGGGAGAAGGGGACTGAATCCCTGCTTCTTGCTGCTGTCTTGGACTTTCTGGCAATATGCATGTGCTAAACACGAAGGGCAGGCTGTTCCTCCAAATGGCTGGGAGCGAAGTCCTTCCTCAGCTTCAGGATGAAGCTTCCTTCTACCTTCACCGTGTTTGGGAGTGGGCAAGGATGAAGTCGGTACTTTCTGTGCGCAGCTGCCAGGGTCTGCCTCAGATCTAACTGCTTCACGTGTATCAACTCACTCTTCAAAATTAATGTGGCTGTACAATTAGCGTTCAGCAAAGTTCTCTTGGCAGGGGTTGGAAAGAGTTTAGGCTTTGAGAACCATATAGTCTCTGTCTCAAGGACTCAGTTCNTTCACAATGAATGAACACTGCTATATTCTGATGAAACAACTCAGTGTTTTTTTGTACCAATCCCTCTGCTTAGGCTAACAAAGGTGGCACCCGCCCTCTTATCAAAGTTCTTACACATGGCACAAAACACAAAACTTTCCATGCTTCCTAGGCCTTTCTAGTTAATGGTGGGTCAAGTCCTCTATTTGTGTGCAGGCCTCTCCATTTGCTGNATTGAGTGGAAGACATTTTTAATTTTTAAGCAAGAGATGCTGAGTCAACTTAAATCACTATGTATTAAGGCAGAAAGTGGCTGGATTATATATACAAGCAAGGGAGACTACAAAAACACAAGTGAGCCTTTTATACATCCTTAGATAGGGAAGTATGGAAGACACAACATTCATCCTGTTCTTGAGAACCCATGGAACCTCCAGGACCACAACTGAGCAAAAGGATACCCAGGGAGTGTAATTAAACGCTTGGTAGAAATAGCCAGGGAGACACTGGAACAATTCATCACACAATCGATGTGTAATTACCTAACAGGACACAAGGTGCTGGATGCCAACCAATATGCCTTTGTGAGGCTTTTCCTAGGCTATTTAATTTCCTTCCACANGAGACAGGGAGATGACAGCAGCTATGTAAATAAGAAGGAAGGAAGAGATAGCATCTCTAAAGTGCAGCTTGCTGCTCTGTCCAACAAGACCTGGAGATAGGGTGTATTTAGATCTGATGTCAAGCAAGACTGAGATTGTGAAAGGGCACAGCCAGAGGAAACTGCTTACCAATGGCTCAGCCAACATGATGCTGGAGACAACAGAGAAGTGGGAGCTAGGGCAAGGGTACAAGTCTGGGAACATCACATATGCACTGGCTTTTATTAGCAAAACAGTCACGCAAATCCCAGATTAGGAGCTCCTCATTAAGCACTAAGTGAAGGAGTTAGGATCTTGGGGGGTGGAAATGCTAGTCACGGTATTCCTGGCACAGTCATAGGAATTTATTATTTTTATTAAGGCCAAGGTTTTCTCAAAGCAGAANGAGATCTAGCAAGGATGTTTTATGCATAGTCACTGATAAAGAAAATATGTGAACTATCCCGAAAGAGGTGGGGTTCATAACAGAATACTTAAAATATGAATAAATAGGACTGTGAATCATCAGACGTGAACTTGAATAATTCTGTTAACTTTAATACAAAATAGTATTAGTGGTATAATACCAGAACAGGTAGAGGGATGAGTCAGGTACTGACAGACCATATCCATACAAGGATTTGTAGTTGATCTCTGAAACATGGGAGAGTTTGGGAAAGCTAGACCTAGCAAAGAAGAAAGGCAAGATACCTTTAAAGGGTAGAAATAGCATCTAGGATGAAGGATACAGAGCAGAAACAAAGAAGACCATGGGATGCCTGGATGTCTACTTTGAGATCCATGAGAAACCTAGCACAGAGATGGTCCACCAGTATCAGGAGGCCAAACAGTTTTGATTCCTGTGTCCTCAGGATGTAGGGAGGGTGTGCAATAGGAAGCAGAACAAAGCCAGGATAGCCCTGGGAGCACTGGTCCTCACACTTGAGACAGGAGGCTGGCCTCCATCTCCAGCTTCTGATGTAGCTGGTCCAGGCTGGAACAGACAATATGCACTTCTGGTAGGTTCCCAGGTGATGCCCTCACCTAGCCCTAGAAGCACACTTTGAGAGGCACTGTCCTGGATGCGGACTGTCTGGTAGGAATGTGGTCTCACCTCTCCTGTGCTGTCTGTTCCCATGGGAGTGCTGCAAGGGACAGGAGAGAAGAAGTTATTGGGCCAGGGCTCAGGGGACAGGCAATGCCTTCCACAGCACCAGAAGACCAACTATAAACCAACAATCAGGTGATATTTAGGGTCATCACATTAAAGTTGGGACTCACTAAAATTGCACCATCCACATTTTTTCTGATGGAAAATAGAGTCAAGATTTGAAATTGGTTTTTTAAGCATTAAGATGCTTGGTTAGCTAGATCACATTCCCCTGGGAGACCTGGTTCATCAGGGGCACAAGTGCAACCTGCCTTAGTCAGCACTGCTTCTCTGTTGGTTTAACTAGGAGAGCAAAATGCTGGAATGGTGGCTTGAAAACCCCGGCAGTGCTGTGTTCTTACTGCTCTTGCCTCTTCCCCATGGGCCCCTCCCATCTCTGAGCTACAGCATGGGTTAAAGTAGGAGCTGCTCTGTCTCTCTCTCTGTCTCTGTCTGTCTGTCTCTTGGTCTGTCTGTCTCTTGGTCTGTCTGTCTGTCTGTCTGTCTGTCTCTCTCTCTCTCTCTCTCTCTCTCTGTGTGTGTGTATGTGTTGGGGTGTGGCACATTTGATTTCTGTTTGTGTAATTTATCCATGTATGTGGTAACTAACCTGCTACCTCCACAAAGGCATTAATCCATTTACCAGGGTGGTGATCTATGACCCAGTTTCTGCTCAAAAGCCCCACTTGTCAGTATTGTTACAGTTGGAAGGGACATTCAAACCACAGAGGCAGCCTGAAGTTGGCTTTCCAAAGAACAGAGATTTTGTACTGTGTCTCAGCGTGTCACTTCTGCCTCGCCTCATTGAGAAGGGCACTGGATGGGAATGGGTCGTGCTGCCCCAGGCTAGGGAAGGGTGGCAGACACATGCTATTGTATATGATGGTTCAGTTCTTTCTATTTCCGGAACAGTGAAGTGCACCGTGCTAGTGCAGTTGTAGAAGAACAGGCGACACATATCTCAGTTCCATTTTAAGAAACAGAAACCACATGTGATGTTAAAAAATCTTCAAGAAACTTTGCCTATTATCAGTTGCTGTGAGTGTCCCTCCATTTTCCTCAGCCCACTTTCAACTCAACCTCAGTCTGGGTACACTGCTGCTCTGCTCCCTCCTGGCTCTCCATCCTGTTTCCGCCTCTGTGTCCCTTGGCTCTGAGTTTCAGAACCATACAGCAGTTGGGCCACCAGAACTCAGGCCTGCCCTTTGTGAGTTCACTTCAAAATGACTGTGTAGCTCCCAGATGCAACTGAGGGTCTATGTTAACTTAGAAGAAGTTCAAAGTATTCCAAAGAGAGTNAATTCTTCTTGTTTGGTGGGGAGGGATATGTATTTGGAGAGATCAAATTATTTTTTATTAAGAACTTTCTATATAAAAGTGAGTACAAGGGGCTACAGACATGGCTTAGTTGGTAGTGTTTTTTTTGAGGCAGCGGCTCTCTATGTAGCTCCCTNGCCTGGAACTCACAGAGATCTACCTGCCTCTACCTCTCAAGTNCTGGGATTTAGAGGCATGTATAGCCATGCCTGGTCAGTTGGGAGAATTCTTGCCTAGCATGCATGGANCCGTGGGTTTGATACCCAACAATGCACAGAAGGAGCATGGCGGCACATGTCTGGAATTCTATGACTCAGGAGGTGGTGGCCTGAGGATGAAGAACAGAAATGGCATGCTCAAGTCCTCCACACTCTATAGCAAGTTCTAAAGGCACAGGGAGGGGCTCACGAAAGCAAAGGAAAGGAAAAAGAAAGAGGAACACATGTTAAAATCTTCATCTTTAAGAAGAAAAGAGCTCATATGTCAATTCTTCTGCCAGACTATAGTCAATCTAAGACCAAAGCAAGTCTGACTAAGGACAAAATAACATGAAGAAAGAAGGCTGACTGTGTTAGTGAGTTAGATGAAAGACAAGGGAGAAAGCTGATGGGAAAAGCCCTTTATTCTTGGTTGTGTCAATAGTAAGAGGGAAGAAAGAGACCAGNGCAGAAAGCCCAGGATGAAAGGAATGGAAATGCTTCTACCAGGGAAGCAATTGCCTTCTGATCACTACACATAAAGCCAATTAAAGAGCAACGGGATTGATTTTTGTTCCTAGCTTGTAGAATCAATNGCAAGATTTTAGAGCTGTCTCAGCTCTGGGTATCTCGTGTCTGTAGAGTGTTGCAGCCTCCCAGCATGCACTTTGTTTTAAAACATTTATTTTCAAGGATTAACATGGAAAGCAGAATGATGGGATAACAGAAAACCACTTTGAGTTACTTAAACCTGTGATATCAAATGGATTGGGTTCATGGAGAAACATTTGGCCAGCCCTTATGACTTGTTCACATNTCCCANGTACACATGAGACAAGACCAAGGCCTACAGCCCAAGACAGAGAAGCCGAGGTGCAGTTACTAAAACCTTAAAATGCATGATGAAGATGAATGCTTCTGTGGGCTTCAAAGGACAGTTTTACAAATAGAGGGGGAAGGGTGAAACAGGCTATTCAGAAACTCCAGAATGAAGANGAAATGCCCCTGAAGAGGGAAGGGACATTTAAGTGATGTTTAAAAAGCATTTGATCCCCTGGCAGGTGAAAGAGGGTATCAAGGAGTGACTGCAATGAAAGAAGGGCCGATGTCTCTTATGCCTCTGTCCCGTCCAACCTCTGACAGTCAAAGGCTGGTTCTGGTCACGAGTGCAGGGAGCCTCAGCTCTACCATTGACTTTTGTGTTAAAAGAATAGTTTTCCCAAATAGATTATTGGANGGCAAGCGAGCAGGAAACAAAGCTGTATAGAATGGAGAATGGTTTGAAATGATAGCCTGTTGTTTTATTTCCCTTTTGGAAATGGCTTTTGTAATCCTCGATTCTCCAGGCAAGTGTCAAAGTGGACAAAGGAGACTGTGGCATTTATGTCAGAAAAACATTTCTGCTTATGTGGTGTATCCTTAGTGCAATGCCAGGGAAATCTGACTTTAAATTAGTCATGCAAAAAAATCTTGATATTATGGCCTTTTGGATACAACCAGAAAGAAACCTGGACCATTCCAGGACACATCATCAGCCTGGGTTTAAATAAGCACCTCAGCTGCCAAAAGCCCAACTCACCACCCTGATAACAGCACTGGGGACCTGATATGCTCTTAGCAATTCTGAGGATTTGGAGTTCCTTACATTACCCATCTCTGCCCCCTTCCCATGACTTTTCTCTGTGTTTACTGACCACCCACTGTTGCTTGGCTGCACTCAATGCCTGGGATGGACAGAAGTGATGGGAATCTCTGGCGTACCTATCCGTTCTTCTAGAGAGAGACCCACAAGTGATGATTTAAAATGTTAAGAAAGCAATTTAGGAGGCATATTAAACAGGTTATTCCCCTCTTATCTGTTTTTTTTTCCCCTTGTCTTTTTTTTTGTTTTGTTTTTTGGCTGTGCTTCAGTCAACCATGGTCTGAAAATGTGAAGTGAAAAATTTCAGAAATAAACAATTCAGGAGCTTAAAATAACTTGTATTACAATATATTATTAACATTGTTCTATTTTATTAAAGTTGTTAATTGTTTACTATGTCTAACATATAAATTAAACTTTACTCTAGGTAAGTAGACTATATGTAGGGGTCAGCACCCATCACTCTTTTGGGCATCTACTAGATGTCTTGAAATGTATCATTTGTGGACAAGAAGGGCTCACTGTAGTAGAGACAGAACAAACAGGGCAATAGGACCGGGCTCGGAGGTGCTTACTCTCACGGGGTTCATGGATGGCTTGGTACTAGTAACACTGAATCTGAGACTCAGACAGGCAGAGATCCTGGGATCCATCAGAGAACTATCTGGAAGTAGAGCTGGCACCTGCTAAGACTGGAAGAGAAAGGGGTGAGGGTGGAGAGTGGAAAGCCAGGATTTCCAAAAGCTGTGTTACCNAATGAAGTAGGCCTGGTCTTTTCTGAAAGTGAGGTTTTCAATGACCTGGGTGCCACGCACCTGCAGAAGCCAAGTAGACAGATGGGTAGAGGTCTTGGAAGCCCNGAGGAGAGGTGTCAGTTAGAGAAACAAATTTTGGAGAAAATTTTCTGCACAATTCCTGCCAGATCACCCAAGCATACACTTGGTAATTAATAATAAATGCTTATGAGTGACTGATTGATAATTCATGGAAAGAGCAAGTGAGACTTTTGTTTCCTAGACAGTGTTTTGAATCTCTTGGCAAGGAGTGCTCTGGAAATGCCTATAGAATGCCAGGTGCTGTGGCGGCTCGCTAAGTATTAATTTACAATGATGAATCTTGAGAAGAAACAGACCATTATTTCCATGGCCGACTCCTACTTGTTCAGCTGCTGGTACCCTCTGTCTCTCATCCTCAGAATCTTCATCCTGGGCATCGTGCTCTGTTCCTTATGACTGCCACTTTGCTCTCACATTCAGAGACTATTATCATCACCCTGACTGTNCCCAGTGACTGTCTCCATAGGTGAACCTGCCTTGGCTCTTGCACGTTAACTGAGCAACTGTTATGTGTGAGGTGCCACACTAGATGNTTGTCACATTTGTGGCCACTCTGCAAAGCAGGTCTCTAACCTTGGGTTTAGCTTCACTCCAGGAGAGTAAGCCCTTGGTTCCGGGACAGATGTCAAGTGATTGGCAGAGCAAGAAGTCAGGAGAAGTCCACATTGACTCTGCAGCTGAGCTTGCCCATTCCTGGCTTGGCTAGCTCTTCAGATCTTGCCTGTGGAGTCAGCCTGCACTCCTCTCACCTAGCAGCTCAGTGGAACCCATCAGGCAAGTGGTTCTGTGGCTTGCAATTAGTTATCAAGTCAGGCTGACCTGAGATTGATCCTGGAGTCACAGTGTTCCTATCTCTCTCACTCTGGACTTCATTTTGCATTCATGTGGGTNTGTATGGCTCCAGTGAACCTGAGGCTCCTATTCTGAGAGATGCACAGCCTGGGAAGGCATAATCAATGAGAGAGGGAACAGAGACTATAAGGATGTGGAGCCATCCAGCCAGGGACCAGGGCAGAGGGGCTGGGAGGAGATGGGCTGAAGATGAAGAAGGAGGGAGCAGAGAGCTGTGTGGAGAGTTGAACCAGAAAAACATGTACATCAGAAGTCANTATTCACTGTTCAAACAAAAAACCTTATGAGTTAATGAACATGTTACAAGACCTTCACTCTCTACCCATACAGTCCATTGAGAAGACATTCTGTATTCATTAGGTAGGTTCCCCCAAGAAGGCAGGTGCATCACAAGGCAAAGTGATGTCCGAAAGGAAGTTTGGCCTCCACTCCTAAGAGGCNAGGTCCTGGGAGGCCCAGGATTCAGACAGAAAATATTCACAGTTAACATAACATTGGAGGACAAAGCTGGGCCTATGGTTACCTTTAAGAACTGCATCTATTCCCCTAGAAAAGTCTGCCCTTTATCACATGACACCTGCCTTATTGGCTGGCCACAGGCAGCCTGCTGGGGAAATGGAGCTGATGGGNNCTCATNCACTCNACANTAGGTTTCGTGGCTGCCATGGGATATGCAACTTCTAGGGGCTGTGTACCTGTGGATCAAACACCAGCCAGCAATCATCTACTTGAGCCGAATTAGTCACAGTGGAGNGATGAGATGCATGCTTTAAAATGCAGGGAAGGCTTGAAACCATGCCTGCACTGTATCCTCGGATGGGGCTGGTGGTGAGGACTGCATGGCAGATCCTGAGCACCCTGCATGTCTGAAGAGCATCACTTGAAATCCAGGAAGAGTTTCTGTGACATGAGAATATACCTATTGCCTTTACCCAAAGGAAAGCTGGCATGGTTGCCAGAATTTTGATTCTCTCTCCTCTCTCTCTCTCAGTTAAAGACACACACACACACACACACACACACACACACACACACACACACACACACTTATGTCATCATTTTGTTCTTGTTTATTAAGATACTCCTCAAAATGCCAATAGCCAACTTCTTTGCCATAGTTCATAGTTCACANACCTGGACACAAGTGCTCCACACACATCTGCTGACAGTGACCAATGACTATTCACTGTCCTTTCTGCTTTCAAGCAAGGGTGTTGGTGCTCAACTTTGCTAGTGAGCCTCTGTTACTGCCTCCAGTGCAGTTCTTAATTATATTTAAATTCTTAGTTGCATTCCAAATTTTATTTTGATTTCATTTGATTGNATGTAAGAGTGTATGTGTGCATGTATGTTCCTATATACTGCTACATGCATGTATGCACATATGCAGACATGNATGTGTGGTCCAGAGGGCAATTGCAGTGTTGTTATTCAAGATCCAGCTACCTTTTTTTTGAGAGAAGGTCTCTCAATGGTCTGGAACTTGCCAAGTAGGCTAGGTTGGCTGACTTGTCAGGAAGTGCCAGGCATTTGCCCATTTCTGTCTCCCCAGTGCTGGGGTTAGAAGCACAGCCATCATGACTGGCTTCCTTTAGCTATGTTCTGAGGATTGAACATGGGTCTGCACACTTACAAGGCAAACACTACCAAGTGAGCCATCTCCTCAGGCCACTCTAACTGTATTTTTTCCTCAGACATCTCAAAACTGCACCCCTACACATAATTCCTTCATGAAGAGACACTAGATNAAGAGTAGCAGTGGGTGGATTTCAGCAGCCTATTTCNTAATTCTCAGTTCACTTAAAGCAAATAATCCTTTCTCTCATGTGAGTGTTACTGACTACCCAAAGGGTGACACACTGAGGAGCTGGTGACAAGATCAGGCTACCAAGTAAACTGGAAGTCATCTTAGACTTTTCTCATAATCATCAGATCNTCTCTCTAGTGACATTCCTGGGATGAGAAAGTCTAGTCTCTACTAAAATCAAGATTCCTTGATGAATTTCAGNCCCTTTCCACGGAAGTAAAATTGTATGTAGAAAACTGGTTAACTTGTNATAAGGTAACTGTGGAAGAGGGGTAAGGTAGCTGTGGAGACAGGGGTGCATGTACTGAGTCTTTGAAACAGGTTCANAAGTCACTGATGTTCCTTGAGGAGTCTCAGGAGTGCTGGGATGGGGGGCTCCTCACCTTGCCAGGGCCCACAAAGAGCTTTAAAAGTGTGTGCTGCTGCTCTATATTTAACTAAAGCCACAGCAACAGAAGCGAGGACCCATGAGCCTTTGGTTTGAAGTGTATTAGGTGGGCTATATACAAACTGGTCAGGATGCAAATAGAAAACAGAACCTTGATCTCGCTCT
>LZPO01066405.1:28766-43626 GCA_001675575.1 Neotoma lepida | reverse complement strand
TGGGGAGAGCCTTGCTGTTATTCGCACAGTTATTTCATTTGCCTGGACCACAGGAAGACCATCTGCTCGCTCCTCTGCATCCAGGTGTGGGCACATGGAACGTGGGCACAAGTGGCTTTTCCCACTTCTGAGCCTGGCCTAGACACTCCATACCATTTCTGNGTCTCACCAGGTGAATGTATGTGACCCTGCTGAGGACTCTGAGAAGAGACAAGGGGATAGAGAGGTCATGAAGTGGCCAAACAGGACATGGNTGATCCTTAGACATAACATACANATATACCATAACCCCACTGGATTGTGTCCCGGAGGGCTACATAAGTCCAACTGTTTTAACCCTCCGAGGTCTAGAGTTCTGGGACAGAATACTTAGCACTTAGACAGNTCTGGCTATTGTCCCCTTCTGCTATTTCCCAAACAGAAGTTTGGGACTGCCCCTTTGAAAATTGTATTGCAAGAAAATAACAACCCTAAGTAAGGAGGCTTGGATGCTACTAACACAAATAAGAGGCAGAGGGTTGATTGTTACCAACACGTCCCTTTCTGGAGGGAACTGCTCATGACAAGAAGACAGGAAATGAGCAACTCTCTAGAANGCAGGCCATCACTCAGATCATCTCCATCTGAGCTGACCGGGGCATCCCAGTGCCATCTCTAAAAGACTAACAAAGCTACTGTGATGGACAGTTAATTACAACCCCATACACACCTGTTGTACCNGATTCAGTGATCTGACACACACTAACATGATAAACAAAACACTAGAGCTGGGCTTGGTGGCACAAGCCTGTGATCACAGCTCTCTGGCCATTGGCAAGTTTGAGGCCAGCTTGGGTGACCCAGAAAGACTATTTCAAAAAAAACAAAAAAAAACAAAAAAAACCCACCAATGAATGAATGAATCTTGAAGACCCTAAGTAATACAGAATAAAATAACAAAAGGAAAAATGCAAAGGAAACAAAAGAGAAAGGGAAGGGAAGAGAAGGGAAATTAAAGCAGACAGCTTTGGCATCTGTTCTCTGGATGTTTGTTGGTGGGGGGTGTCTTTGTCACAGGCCCCCAGTGTTAACAGCTCAGTCAGTGTCTTCCCCACGGCCTTGTTCTTTCTTTTAGAAATGTGGGTCTCCTGGCATGTGTCCTCTTCCCAGTGGACTCTCATCTATCTTATGTCCCGTCAGCATTGAGGGATTTTGTCTTCACATCAGTGTCTCTCCTGTGCCCTTATGTTATGGAGTTCCTTTGCCATATATTAAACAAGTTACTTAATCCAGTACCCTCCTATCCCTTCACACACTTTCACTTTCAAGAGCTGCTAATTATAAACTTCCCAGAGGACACTTCTCCTGCCCATAGTTTTTAAGCGTGAAGCAACTTCCCAAGAAACCAATAAAGCAATACGATGCTTCAATGCCTGCTTCTGAAGACACAACCAGATTAGGGACTCATGGTTCATCGGGTGACACCATGTTAACTGAATTGACTTAACATTGATGAAATCCATGAAGACTCACACAGTAGCTCCCTAGCAAGTCCTGAAAGGACCTAACTTAGAAAGGGACAGAATGATCATCACAGCACAGTAGTATTTGTAATGTCTTTCTGACANTATTTCCTCATTTTGTCCACCTAGTGGGAAACATAATAGATATGAAATACAGAAACCCAATATTCAAAAATGAGTCAAGTGAGTCAAGGAAAAGAGGAAGGAGAAGAGAAGGAGGAGGAGACAGGAGAAGAGGAAAGGGATGACAGACTGAGGTACAACATGTCTGCCCTTTCTTGTTCAGAAGACTAAATTTGAAGCCTGAAAATTCTTTCTGGGTGTGGTTTCCACGATCTGATTTTATTTGGTGTCATATAAACCAAATACTGAACTCTACAATGGCCTTGATTACCTAGCCTCTAAAGGCTACCCAGCTATTGACCTGCCTTTCTACTTCATCGTGCTGGAAAGACAAAATAGTGCATATCTCTCCAAAGCTTTGTGAGAAATCAGAGTAAGCAGCAAAGCTTTAAAAGTGAAATTTATCTTTGCCACAGTAGGTTCAAGGAATCCATTGCTAAGGTTGAAGGACAGAGATGGTGAATAGCCAGGACAGGGCCATTCTTGATCCCTTACACCTGACAAGGATTGCCTGGCAGTCTCCAAAACTTCTGCTGAATATGGGCATTTCATGTCTTTCAGAATCTTTACTGTATGTGTGCAATGACTTTTGAGTAAGCAGAAATCATGTACCGAAAGAAACTTTATTTTTTTTTATTTTTATTTATTTATTTATTTTGGTTTTTTTGAGACAGGGTTTCTCTGTGTAGCTTTGCGCCTTTCCTGGAACTCACTTGGTAGCCCAGGCTGGCCTCNAACTCACAGAGATCCGCCTGCCTCTGCCTCCCAAGTGCTGGGATTAAAGGCGTGCGCCACCACCGCTCGGCAGAAACTTTATTTTTTATCTTTTACTATCCCTTTCAGTTTGTTTCAGGTTAATTATTCCCTGACCTGCAAGACATTTAAGGAAAAACCCCAGTTTTCATAGATTACTTTTATTTGTTTGTTTGGTTTGGTTTGGGGGGGTTAGAACCCAGAGCTTTTCCCATACTAAACATGTGCTATCCCAGGGAGTTACCCACCAGCCCTCACATGGCTTTGTTGGGCCATAATTGTATTCCGGCCTGATTTAAGGTGATTGGAAGTTCAGCTTTTCTCAGTTCTAAGCTCCGCCTGTTAGGGATTAGAGAATTCTCTTCCCTTCTTGGCTCTTCCAAGGTTACACCTGCTCTGGTCAGCGACAGTCTGTCTCTTCTGGGCCTCTGGGACCAGCTTGAAGCTAGGATAGAGATCTGGGCAAGGAGCAGGGCTTCTAGAGAAGCCAAAGCCAGGAAGTTACCAGGACCTTTTATCTGTGGTAGCTCAGGAAAGCCAGCTGCTGGCTGCAAACCATCTTCTTTAGCTGTGGGAATGTGGAGGACTACCTTCCCTCTGGAGNTTCTATCCCTCTGGGAAGCTTTCCTCACAGAATCTAGACTGACTCCATGCATTGTCCCTGGAGCCTAGGTCATTTGTGCTTCATGGGAAACAGTCATGTCCTCTGTCCTGGCACATCTAGGGTTAGCAATCTCAGAGCAGCTTGATTCTTGGGTTTTCTATAGTGAGCCAGGTCCCAGTTGTCCATGGCCTGCAAATGTAGAAAAATACGTATTCAAACCCTCTGAGGAATCCAGCTCATCTCCTTATATTAAGGAGAAAGGCAGGAATGCCCCATGTCTCCCTCTCTGGGGACGGTGAGATTTAGAGCATAGCATGCATTTCTCTCGAAAATTCTATGGATGGTATTGAGCTACAGCTTTATGGTCCCATCCATCATGTTGAAATCCACAGTGAAAGCTTTGGGTATTCAGTCTAAAACTGAGGCTAATGTAGCTCCATTTTAATTTATTTTGTTTTATGTATGTGTATGTGTGTGTGTGTGTCTTATGTTGCTAGGGATCAAACCTAGAGCCCTGTGCATATTAAGCAAGTATTCTACCACTGAGCTACAACCCTTAGCCTAAAACAGTTCTACCTAACACGGCTATACCGTTAGAAGAACATTCAGCCATACTGGAAAATGTGAGACACTAGACTTCCAAGGCAGATAGTTAAGGCAGTTATAATCACTCCATCACAGTTTACATTGTTGTTGTGTGGCAAGCTGTCCCCACATGGGTTTCAAAGTGCTCCCCCAGTCATTTTTGGATTCTTAACTCTCAGCTGTGTCTCACATCGTATAAATCTCCTGGAGATGCCAAAAGATCAGATTTAGTCATATGCAAATTTGGCTGGCTCTGTTCCCTCTCTAATTTAGGTCTTCTATTCTCTTTCTGAATCTGTACTAAACCAATGACTTCACACAGTGGAGTTAGGGAACTATTCTGAAGCACTGACTCCATGGCATTTTAGGAGTTGGTTTTGTATTTTGCTCCTGAACCCAGTGATCCCGGCCTGTGCCATTAGCTAGAACTATTGCAATCAATCTGTCTAGAGAACAGGAGTCGCCTAGTACAATGGCTGGGAACAAAGGCTTTGGTTCTTTCTATCTCAAAACCTTAGGCCCTGGCATGGGCTAAAGAGTTAGAAGGACAGCTGTTACGTAGACAATGGCCCCAAAGAAAGTCCTACATGCTGGTAGAAAGGTACCAGAGGATGGAAAGGAGGCACGGAAGTGGGGATCAGGCTTTGCCATGTTTCCATCAAGTACATGATCATAGTAATTCAGAGAGAGCCTGGCCTTGAGCTGTCTGGATGTGGTGATCGTGGGCTAACAAGACAGTGACTTAGGGAAATTTATTTAAATGAATGTCTTGGTGCTGAGGGACAGGTGACAGTATCTATGGCATGACAGGAAGGCACAGAGAGCTCAAGGTATTGAGTGAGGTCCCCTGGCACCTGGACAGATAGTGAGACAGGAACCTGGGTACTGAACAATAGTCCTCTGTGTGTGTGTGTGTGTGTGTGTGTGTGTGTGTGTGTGTGTGTGTGTGTGTGTGTGTGTGTGAGAGAGAGAGAGAGAGAGAGAGAGAGAGAGAGAGAGAGAGAGTGACTTGGATCATCTAGGGTTTGGGATGTACCAGAAAGGTCAGTCCTGGGACCCCTGCAGCATCCCTCCTACTTGGTGCTGAACTTAGACCCCAAATGAATCCTCCAAAACAGACCTGCAGGTACCTGATACTCTGTTCAGTCATTCATCTGCCCATGAGGTTGTTTTCAGCCTTGGCTGTCATGGAGAATGTTGCTAGGAGCATTCATATACCCATTCCAAATGCTATTTTTAATGCTTTGGGGGAGAAGAGAGTAATTTTTAAAAGCATTCTATAGAAGAAAGCTTCCAACTGTCTGGAATCATAAAAAAAAAACAATCAAATTCATCCATTTCAAGAATCCATAAAGGAAGCTGCTGCTGGGGTGTCTAAGCTGCCATTAGGAGAGCTTTGCTGTCACAAGCTTTGGAAGAATAATGACAAGAGGCTTTCTGGGCTCTGTGGGTTTAAGGACTACACTTGGCTGCCATCAAAACACTTGGCAAACTTTAAACTTGCCACTAAAATGTTTAATAACAATTACAATTTAATTTCTCAACCCCGAGTAGGAGAGGACAAATGTACATTAATTCACCCTCTTGGGATTTTTATGTTTTAGTTACTCTACACCAAAGTAAGTGAGCAATGCTCTAAATTTTGATTGTGGTGACATGAAGCTCTGAGGAATATCATGCCTTATAAGTTCATTCCTGTGCTTTATCAAATGCCTACAAAGAAATCACATTGTAGCCCGTGGAGCCTAGGAATAATCCCTTTTGGGGAAAACTTTCCCCTTTGTTATTCAAATAGTCACCCCAATTCATCTGCTTCACTAAGTCAGATATTCCAGCTTTGGTGCTTTAAAACAAAGAAACTCCTCAAGTGTGAAAAATGAACTCACTTTTCCTCAAGTGTGAAGAGTGAACTCACTTTTTTTCCTCAAGTTTCTCCAGTCTGATCCCTTACATTATCTTGTTGGCTTCCAGTATTTTGCTAATATTTGGTATTTTGAGCAAAATATAAGAAAAAGTAGCATTGTTTGGAACTGGCAAAGGATATCAAAGGGTGATGTGTCCCTAGGATGATGACTCCATGACAAGGGATGGAGGCCCCAGACACTCGCCGTGAAGGACCCAGCTCGCTCTCTCTGCCTCCCATCACGTCACCTTTGCTTCTACTGTTTCACTGAAGATGTTCCCATCTCCCCTCCTTCCAGAGTCCTCTTGCCAGCCCTCATCTCTATTCTCTCTGAAGCACCCTAGCTACAATTAGAACACCAACGGCTGTGTNTGCTCCACGGCTCCCAGTCTCTCTAGTCCTACATACTATTTACCATTGACTCGGTGTCAAAGTCCGTACTCCTCAGCTCAACTTGTAAGACAAGCCACTACCAGACCCNAGGGTTTCTTCCAGATCATGTTTGCACTCAGCCTTGGATTTCTGAATAAATCCAATTCTCCTTGGGTTCATTCTGACTTGCTATCTCCATATGTCACCTGGTGCTATGTTCTCTTAGAGAATCCCTCCACTATTACAAACGTCCCCATCTTGCATCCCATCCCCATGCTGCTTCACCCACTAAGCTTTCCTGACCCTCCCATGCGCTCTTCTATACCCTCATTGAGAGAGTTCCACTTGTCACTTTTCAACACAAGCATTGACTACATGTGTTTCTGCTCAATCCCTGAAGCCTCCCACTTTACAGAAAGAAGCTCAGGGCAGATACATGACTCACATGGAGACAGCAGGAACCCTGGTCTATGGCTGTGAACTCTTCTAAGAAGGCAGAGCCTGGAGTTACATGCAACAATAATGATACAGAGTGTGTGTGTGAGTGTGTGCGTGTGTGTGTGGGCGCGCGTGCACATGCACACATGTGAGTGTGTGAAAGAGAGAAAAGGGGAAATAGAGAGTTAGAAAGAGAGCATATGCCATGCCCTACAGATCTACTGTCTATCGCCCAGACTTCAGATAAGGGTTGCGTTGCCATTCTTACTTGACAACAGAGCACACTAGAACATGGAGCTGACAAGAAGCTGTTGTTTCAGGTGAGCAGAAACTTCTGAAAGTGCTGCTGGAAGGACACAGGACAGTCCTGGTTTCCAGCCAGCTCATACCTTTGCTCCTGCCTCCAGACAGCTCTAGCTATTAAAGTGGGGTGCCTTGCTCTGTGGCTCTACTGACCACGGNAAGCAGAGCTCAGGTAGATCAAACAGGGCGTGGGCAGGACAGCGATCACCTTGGGTCAGCACCAGTTGTGCTCTCTATGACAGACACACCTCCTTCATCCAGAGGGGCCACCAATAGGGCACCTTCTGCAACTGTGTCAGAGAAGCAGGTGGGCACAGACTCAGGCTGGCAGAGTCTCGGGACTCTGTTTGCCTATAGGAAGTCACTGCACCCTTTGAGGAAACTCACAGGAAGCTCATTAACCAAGGTGCCGGAGTCATGCCTCCTGAGNCTACTAAATGGACTGGAATCAACTTCTCTCTTGTCCTCACCTTTTAATGGTATACATATAAGCTATTAAAAGGAGATATTCTTAGAAGAAAGANNCTAGGAGAAAGAAAGCCAGCCCTGGAGCAGGTGAACACCTTCNGACAGAAGGCAGCACAGGCTGTCAGGCAAATGCTCCTATGAACTGTCCATATTTCTGTTTTTTTATTCTATAGCATTCAGAAAATGCAAGTCGTTTCCACAGCTTTATTGCGAGGCCCTGGAAATAAACGTAACACTGTCGTGTGTGTTTGAGAGCACACACCTGAAGTGGCAGAATTACCTATGAGCAGACCTTCCCCTCCTTGGATTAACTTTGCTTAGGCTTCTCAGCTCCCACCTGGGATAGTTCTCGCCCACTGTGCTCATCTCATGGCCAGCTCAGCTGCCAAGATCATGCCAATGTTCCCTCTTTGGGGACCCCNAGCCCAAAGTCTCAGACATTAGTGAGCCTCCCTCAGGACCCTGCTGACTCCAGGCGCTTTGCCAATTTACCTAATCCATTCTGCTGGCAAGAGCTGCTGCACTACCAAGGCCAGGGCTGCATTAGCAAGCAATTTGCTTACCAGGGCTTGCTTCTTTGAGTTGCTATTAAAGAGCATTTTCTTGGTCTTATTAACAAACATGGGTAAGCAGATTCAGCAGCCAAATGACACTGAGATATGTCTATTTTACTAGGTAAAAATGTTGATAGAAAAGCTTTAATAACCACAGATGGCATTGACTCCCAGAGTTTGTTTGTTTTAGTACCAAAGACGAAACCTAGGACCTCACATATACCAAGCACAAGCTTATCTGCTCCAGGCTTTAGCTATCTTTCTCAACTACTGAGACATACAGCTGTGTAGTTTCTCTAGAGAACTGGCCTGGCATAAACACAGCCATATTTAGATTCCCCAGACTAGGATCACAGGAAAGCTGAGATTGACGTGCAGCTCTGNGTTGCAGAATAATGTGCTGTGGGTTGAGCTGTAGAGAAACAGCACAGGGGGAAGGCAGAAGGTTGTAATTGTGACTTTTGAACAAATATTTTGTGGGAGAAAGAGATGGAGAGCCAGGCCAATAATGAGGAGGAGAGCATGCTAGACTGGGGAAATGGTAAATGCAAAGGCCCTGGAATGTTCCTCCCATGACTGATGAATTGCTGATCATGGGCNTCCAGGATGCCTAGAACTCAGTAAAGGAAGGAAAGAGGAAAAGGATGTAAGACAAAGATGCAGCGGAGGCCAGAGGTCTGAGGCAGGAGGACAGTCAGTATAGTGTGGNTGTGGAAGAATAGCACATGCACCTGTGGAAGATTCGACCATGATTAGCAACTGAAGACGGGCAAGGGAAGATTGAGCATGGTTCCCCACAGTCAATGCTGAGGATGGAGGGTGTGGCTTGTGAAGGTATAGATGAGGTGACTTGGCTGGGCAGAGTGAATACAAGGAAGAAAGGGAAGGAAGGGCCTTGCAGAGCTTTCTGCAGAGGCAGCAGAGAAATGGGGTGGCCNCTGGAAGAAAGAATACTATCAAGCAAGGCTGTCTGGTCTGTTTGGGTTTTCTTTTAAGTTTTTCCAAATGAGAGAAACAACAGTCTGCTTGTCTGGTGTTTAGGTTGGAAAACCACTGATGTGAGAGAGAAGGCGAGAGAGCAGAGTAGACAAGGGGGTGGGGGTGTGTAGCAGTCCACAGGGACAGTCACCTCTTCTGGGGAAGGACAGCTAGGGTAGAGCATCCACCTGAGATCAGGAAGTGGAGAGTGCTGGGAACTTGGGGAGACCCTCTTCCTACAGACCCATCTTCTCCACAGATGAGCATAAATGGGACAAGGGGTATGCCAGTCACCCAGAAGTCACCTCAGAGACAGGAAGCACTGTGACATGAACCAGCTGGCTCTTGTTTGTGGGTTCAGACCAGATCAAAGGGAGGCAAAGCATGGCAGCAGCATNTGGTAAAGAGGCCANTGCCATCTAGGACGGATATCGTTCATTCTTTTGAGACTAACACAGTAGCAATGAAAATGGGAAAATGATCAGATTNTAAATATACTTTAAATACAAATAAGTATGATAGCATCATTGAGATAGAGGGAGTATTGTTTATCTCCAAAGCCAATACAACCAAACCAAGANTCGTTATTCTAGCCTTGAATACCAAATCAATAACATTTTAGTTGCTTTTACTGACAATGATCCAGTTTTTAACTAGCAAAGATTATTCCAGAATGCTGGCAGTATCAATAAGTGATGCCAGNGAATACATAAAACTCTGTTGGCATTGTAAAGCAATATCGAAATGGAAGCTGTAGTTAAAAGCAAGGCGTCTGTGTCTGTTCCAATAAGCCAATTGGCAGGAAGGAATCAATAAATCACAAAATGAGTGTGGAAAAAATACTTTGAGCTTTCCAAGATCAAAGAAGGGGTAGTAAAATATTAACTTGATGTCTTTTTAACTTTCGTTTCTCAATATTTATTAGTGTTTGCCCTCCCTTGAAATGAGACTGCCATTACGGGCTCTTCTGATAAATGANAGAGTTCTTCCTGGTGGCCCCTTTCAGTCTTTCACTCTAGCCCATCTCCTGTTCTCTGTGACTCCCTCGACCTGCAGGACCTCTCTCTACCAGGACAGGTAGGGGACCTTCATCCTACTTCGTGTGCTCCATCCCAGTCTCTCCAGGCTTACCCTTAGTCCTACTGCAGCCTGCCCACTGGAGCTCTTCCTCCTACCCCATCTCCTTCCTCTTGGGCCTCAGCCTCATGATACAGACCCAGGANGCCCCTAGTTTTTCCAAACTTTCCTTCTTGCCCATNCCTACTNCTTTATGACTCTCCACAGACCTACAAAACAGCTCTCTACCAGGGACCCCACAGCNACTGCACTTTTGCTAGGATCCAGATTGAGTAACAGCAAGGAAAGAAAGGAATTCCCACCCAACAAAGATGAGATCAGATATCCANACCAAGAAATACTTCAAACATCATAACTCCAGATGTTTAGATCCCATTGCAAAACTACAGACATAACACTATACCTTCTCCAGAAGCCAGCAACCCTAACCTTATATTATTAGTCCCCAAGAAAAGCAACTCACCTGAAGCATAAGACAAGGACTTCAAAATAGCAATTATGAATATGTTCAAGCATCTTAAATAGAATATGAATTAATGAAGACCATAAAAAGACACATACAGTTGAATGAAAACAATTCAAGACATTAAAGAAGAATTTAGCAAAGAGATGGAATCACACACACACACACACACACACACACACACACACACACACACACACACAGTGGGAAATGAATAGAAATACAAGTGTCTCCAAAAACTCTGGGCTCTCCAGGTATTTTCTGTTCTCCAGTGTGACACTCTTAGCCTGCATTTTACAGTAACTCTCCTCTCAGCATCAAGACCATGCAATGCTTTGATCATTTGTAGCCCAGGGAAGAACTGAGGTGATGCTGATATNTCCCCCACTTCCACCCAAGATCCTGTGTGTGGATGCTCTCATAGATGAAGCAGAAATATGCAGATTTGCATGTCAGAGGAAAACCTCTGCGATTGGTCTTTGCCATCCGCCTTATTTGAGAAAGGTTCTCATGGCTGCTGCCCATGCTGGGCTGGGATTTTTTTTGTTTTTTTTATGGTTTTTTGAGATAGGCTTTCTCTGTGTAACAGCCCTGGCTGTCCTGGAACTTCTTTATAGATCAGGCTGGTCTCAAACTCACAGAGATCCACCTGCCTCTGCCTCCCAAGTGCTGGGATTAAAGGCGTGCTGAAGGCGTGCGCCACCACCACCTGGCTGCTTCCAGGAATTCTGCTGCCTTATCTTGCCATAGAAGCAGGGTTACTAACAAATGCAAATTCTATCCAATTTTTTATGTGGGTCCTGGGGATTTGAACTCAGGTCCTCATGCTTTTGTGTCAAGGGCTTTATCCACTGAGTCATCTCTCCATCCATCCTTTGTAGATTCTTAAGAACCCTTTAAATACCTAAAATTTTAGCATGATAAAAACAAAATATAGCAGAAGTCCAGTTCTTCTATTCAAATTCATAGCAGTCAGTAATGCCTGCAAAACTTCCCAAGGAGGAGAAGACAGAAACCCACTCCTCCCCCTGCTGTATCTTAGATTGCTTGAGAAACATTACCTGGCAGCTTTTGCTGCCTCAACATTCTCTGCTGTACTTAGGGCATTTGAGGCAGGTCCTAAGAAAAAAACATGGCATATTTGAGCCATACAATTAAACTCCTACTAAACACTAAAGAAAAACTAAAGATACACAAAGACTCAGTATGGTTCATTGGGAGAAAAAAAAAGAACAAGAATTTAATCTAAATATTTACCAATTCTTGATGATTAAAATAAGTTTTATCTGTGTAATTGAGCTGTGTACATCCATTAAAATGATATCAAAGATTGCCAGTGTGGATGGGGAAAATTTTATAAAACCCTTCCCCTAGATTAAGAGCCACAGGCAATCAATGGCTGCTGAGAGAGAGGGAGAATCCGTTTCCTCCAGGAACAAGTCCCTGAAAGGTTTTCCAATCCCAAGTGATCATCCCTAAACACATACACATATGAGCAACACTGAAGGAACTTGGCAGGCTATATTTATATATACATATGTATATATATATATCTGTAACAATAACTAAAGAAAAAGAGGTCATGAATTTGGGGAGCTGATGGCAGGGCACAAGAGTTGGAGGAGGAGAGAGAAGGATAGAAATAATATAGAGTACTCACTTATGAAATTATCAAAAAAAAAATCTGTAATAGGTTTTCCTCTAAGATCCATGACCACATTAGCCCTGGGGTAGTTGGCTGGGTTTTCAGTACTGGACTTTACTTCCCTCCTGTTGAGCCAGACATAAGTCCAATTAGACAGCTGTTGGTTACTGTCAGCATATGCTATTCCACCCTTAGGTATATCTTGCCATGCTGGTTATTGTTGTGGTTCATAGCCATCAGAGTTAGGTAGGACTATTTCTTGATACTTTCCCTCGGAAGCTTGTGTAGTACCTTCTAGTACTATGAAATTCTNTCCTCAGGAAGCAGGCTTTCAGGTTTGATCCAGCTCAGATCCTGAGTCTTGTGTCTGAAGTTCATGGTGTCTTCAGCAATAGGAACTTACCTTTAACATCTGGGGGCCAACCAAGGGCAAGAGCAATACCCAAGATTTCGAGGGAGTCTTTAGGATGCCCCTGACCAACAAATAACTCTAAGTGAAGGGGGTTCTCATACCTGGTACTGTTTGTCTGTTTGTTTTAACTGCATTCTAAATATTTATCCTTATACCCTCAGATAAGTGTAGCTCTAACTGCTCATCAAAGAAACTTCCCTTTGCAACAGATGGAGACCATTACAGAAAATCACAACTGGTCAAACTGCAGAGAACAACTGACCGTGGGGTGCCCAGCCCCAGTGGATTCATCTACAACACNNTTTCTGTACCTTAGGCTCAGAGAACATCGAGGAAGAGGGTGTGGAAAGATTATAAGAGCCAGGGGACCAGGACATCTGCTGTGCCACAAGTATAACAGCAACAGACATGCTAACATGGAAGGGGAAAACTCATTGGCTCCACCCCTAGACAAAGAACTACAGGATCCTAAGGAATGCTGAGAGAAGGAGAAATAGTCTTCCCCAGGGAAGAAACAGCCTGTAATTGGTTATCTGATGCCAAGTGGTTAGCCCTGAATTCATAAACATACAAGCGACATTAAATTAACTATGCAAGTTGCATTTGTATATTTATGCATATGTATATAGCAATAACAATTAAAGAAAAGGAAGTCAGGAATTTAAGAGGGAGAAGGGGGTGGGAGACATGGGAGGGCTGGAAGGAGGAACGGAAAGGGGGAAATGATGAATTTATAATTTAACTTCAAAAACTAAATTAAAATTTATATTTAAAAATATGTCAAATATAGAAGTAGAGAGATACTTATAATAGACTTTGAAATCAAATTAATATGAACAACNTAACCACAGTTTAATAAAAAGAAAGTATATCTTTATATGCAAGTATGTCTACGAAGATTTCTTCTAAATGCAGATGTTTTTTCTGGTAGCTTGTCCTTTCTCNTCATCATTCTTTGTTTTAACTTGTCCACAAATACCGTCTTAATGCTCTCTTATTGGGAAAATTGTCAGTAAAATTTGCTAAATATGGTTTATGGGGGCAAACAAGTCTCCAATAAGACCATCTGGCCAAGTGTGCATTNTTATTGCTTTTGACCTTGCTGGCTTTCTAGACATGTGGTTGTGCTTGAGTTTAAGCCACAATGTACCCAGAGATGGCCTTCTTCCATGGATCTGTGACAGTCCACTCAGTGGTCAGACTCTCTGTCGTCTCAGACAGCAAGTGGAAAGACATGGAGCAGCAGCAGTGCCTCAAACCCCAGAGACCTCCCCTGGGATGGAACCCTGAGGCTGTTTTCNTGTGTACAAAAGCAGAAGGAGTGAGTATTATCCCTAGATGTGGCCAGGACATCTCTGGGGACTGGGGGAAGAGGGACCCCCAGGGGGTCATTTGAAAGCCCTATAAAGAGAACCCAAATCTAGCATCTGTTTGTTCAAAGGGGCCTTGGGCATAAAATAACTCAAAGAATTGCCAGGTAATTCCAGGGACAAAGCCCAACAGAAGGACGAAGCAATCTACAAAGATTCCTTTCGTGTACGAATTCCCCACAGAATCAACTTCTAATACCTTGAACTTCAAACAAGGTACTTGAAAGTAAGACCAAAAAAATGGGCAATGGGAGGTAAATTAAGTATGCCCCCCCCCCGCCCGCCCAAGAGCTCTCTTATCACAAACTCACTTACAATCAGGTACAAGGTGGTTGAATTTACAAATAGCCTTGATTGTGACTAACAACCAAAGGAGGGGACCCTGCGCCCCCGCTCAGTTTCTGTTTTTTGCTAACACTGAGAACCAAGACACCAGGTAAAAGCATACAGAACTTTGCAAAGCAAAACACAGCTGAATCTATAGGCAAGGCCCAGCATGGNTTGGCTTTCATCTTTTGTGCCATCTATTTACATAAAGAAAGCATGAGGCCTGTTTGCCTGACTCCAGTGTTCCAAGCAGCTCTCTGCCTTCACCCTCTGTTCAATTCTAGAATTTGCCCTTATTTAATTTTGGCCCATTTTCCATGCTGAGCAGAGGGCNAAAGCTTGAGAGAGCTCCCTCCTGCTGGAACACTCGTGCCAGCCCGCAGCCCTGCTGGCCTCTGTGACTCTGCCAGCACCCCTCTCGGAGACATCTGTTGCCTTGCTTAAACAGAGAAGCCTCTAAGCACGTGACTGGCCCATGCAGAACTGGAGAGCATCACTTTCAACAAGAGGCTTATGTCCACCTTGCCTCTCCCCTGTCATTTCCTCCTCTAGCCTAGGCCTCAACAAGTGGCCCGGCCTCGCACAAGCTGTCAGGGACAGATGCTATGTGAAAAGAGGAAATTGGACTCAAAGATGCTACAGCTTTTTTAATTAAGTCCAACCTAAAAGCCAAATAGCAAGGCATGAAATGAGTACTTGCTGTGGAAAAAAAGAAAGAAAGAGAAAGAAAGCACCCGGGGTTTCAAAAACAAAGGCTCTGGTTCAGGTTAGCCACAATGTGCTGGCTCTGCCACATGTCTTTCAGCCTTCCAGGTGCTTTTGCCTGGGCCTTGCACGTGCATTTTGTGCTGGCGCATGGCTTCCCTGTTTTCTTTCATGATTTTCTTCCCCTATCCTCCAAGGGCTAGTGCAGTTGGCAGGATGAAGTGTGTCCACACACAACCAAATGCTCATGCTCACCTAGTCATCTCTTGCATCCTCCC
>LZPO01066404.1:183041-200958 GCA_001675575.1 Neotoma lepida | reverse complement strand
GAGCATATTTCAGGTAAGTGGGTTTTTGTGCAGAAGAATCAACAAATGAATAAACGACCCCATGAAGCCCCAGAAGCTACAACTAGCCATATTTAGTCAATATATCTGTTGAATAGTGAAGAGAATAGCTGGAACAGAGAGCAGAAAGTTCACGTGAGTAGTGAAATAACTCCTGGTGTCACTCCTGATGCTAGTTGACATCAGCAGGTTGTATTAGGAGCATTCATTTTGTTCTCGTTTCTTTTGTGCTGCAGCCTACCAAGTGCACAGATATCTCCTGGCCTCTGTGGCTTCCACCTATCAGAGTTTGGAGAATAGGCACAGGATACTCCCATAATGGCTGTTGCTGTGAAAGACTTTTACCTCTGGCCCAGTTCTATGCTTTTTCTTGGAGGTTGAAACTATGGCAGGCTGACTTATTACCTTGCAGAGTACTATCTTAGACAAGCACAGCTCATGACCCAAGATATCTTCCCTTGGAGGCGTCTTTGGAAGTACTTAAGGTTGTATTTATGTCAAAATTGTGATTAGCTAAGTGAACAGTAGTTTGGTTTTGGTTCTTGCATGGATGGATAGTCTTTTTGAATATTACTGGCTATATCCGAGAAAGTCCATCATTTTAAATGAGCTCTCACACCGGGAGTGACTGACTAAAGCAGGCATTGGCTGAATACAGCTCTTGGGCTAAATCTGACTCACTGTTCATTTAATATATAACATGTGAGACACACTGTGCCTTTTCATTTGTGTATTGAGAATGCTTACTTTTGAGCCACCACAGAAGAGTTCAGTAGCAGGACTAGAGATCATAGAGCCTGCCTAATGTAAAACATTTTACATTATGACCTCTTACAAAAAACAAACAAACAAACAAACTTTACCACAAATTACTAGATCAAAGCACTAATAATTAATGTGTCAGGAATACAGTCTACATTCCTTATAGTAAGCATTCTCTTTGGTCTACATTATCCCAATGGTTCCTAATGTTGTCATTTCCTTTTATTTATTTTACTACCCAAATCCTATTCTAGCAACTCCAAGTTTTCCTAAATGCCTTACTGGCCAAATTCTTGTCCAAGATTTTAAATTCTGCTCTAAGTAGCTGTACACATACTTACTTCCAACTACCTACATGCTTTCAGACTGTGGGCTCTGTTCTTTCAGAGTTGCTATTTTTCTACACTTNAAAGTATCCTTTGCTTGTTTGAGTGGGAAAGAGATGAGTCTTTTTTCAAAAATTCTTTAGCCTTTTTGAATTTATGCAATTCTTAGATATAATGCTGATATTCATTTATTATACATACCTGGGTAGACGAAAAGCTCAGCATTTCAAAACAGCAACCAATTAAAAATAGTATCACAGGAAGAGGAATTGGGAAGTCTTTCAGATACATGTTCAAAAATGCTGCAAAAAGTATACTTGTTACTGATAGGCGATGTAATATCATATTTACAGACTTTTGCTATTACGTGTTATATGACTTAATACCAAGGAAGCAGAATGGTATCTACTACTAATTTACTATTGATTGAGACCCTCTCTCATGCTTAAAGATATAAAATCCATATGATCATTAATTTATCAAATTTCTGCTTTACAACTTTTATGATGGGTTGCATTTATTTTGAGACTTTGTTAAGTATTTCTAGAGACCACTGGTTCTTGGGTTAGTACCGATATATTTGTAATAGTTTTTATAACCACCATAAATCATATTGGTTTAGTCTGCAATTCTGCAATAAAAGGACAATTAACGCTAACGAAATCTCCTGGCTTAAGAACAATGAGAACCTAGCTTTAATTTACCCAACGGAAAAATTCTAGTTACTTATTTATAGTAATGGAAAATAAAACTATTTTTCCTAATTATGTAAAAATCCTACTTACTCATTACTAGTTACACAGTGTACACCAGAAAGCCCACAGTAAATAGTAACTTTACTGCCTTGGTTTGACATTTCTGAGAAAAGGCAGCACCTAAAAGTCTGATAGGTATGATCAGAACATTTTCTTCCATTTACTTTTTTTAAATTATTATTTAGTATAAAGGGAAAGTTTCAGTTTCTATGGTCTTTCTCTTCCTCCTCCTCCTTCATCTTCTTTTTCATAGAAGCTAGATGTGGGCTTATCATTTACAAGAATTTCTAGATCCTCTATTCTGACCTTTAATTCTCCTGTTTCCTTAAGTTATACTAGTTACTGAAGCCTAAGTCTGACCTAGTAGTGATTGTGCTGGGAATGCCTTAAACCTGACAGAGGTGAAGGATACTGATGACAAAGCCACAAAAAAATCTCTTCTCAAAAGGCAGGGCAATGTTTGAATCCTTCTATTAAAAATATTATAGGAAATCTATGAACTTAGGTATAAAATTCTAATTTCCTATTACTATTACTTTCCTTAGTTCTATATGATAGCATTTGTAAGATATATCCATAGACTAGGCTAAGGAGGGAGGTGTATTAGCTTACCTCCAATAGTACAGATCAAAGATAGTATCAGGATCATTACAGGGAGGTNCTGAGGAGTGCTCAGAAACACACTTTTGAGAAGATCCAGCCATGCGTTACTTAGTTTGATACTTTCGGTTGTAGTTAAATTCTCAGCAATTTCTTCCATTCTCTTGCTTAATTACAGTCCGTCTGCCTCTAACTCTATGTCTCTCTGCAAAACTCAGAGGGGATTAGAGAAAATAGGGGTTTTCTTCTTGGTGTCCTCCTAATGTTTTTGCTGAAAGAGAAGGAAATCACATATTTCTCCTTCAATTATCTCAAGTCCTCACTACTCATGGTCTCTAAACATTAGTGATGCCTCTCTTTTCTGTGATGT
The DNA here is from genome assembly GCA_001675575.1 of Neotoma lepida. Lineage (NCBI taxonomy): Eukaryota > Metazoa > Chordata > Mammalia > Rodentia > Cricetidae > Neotoma > Neotoma lepida. The sequence continues at coordinate 198,127 of LZPO01066404.1, read as the reverse complement.
TTCCAACTGAAATGAAATGGAAAAGGCAGAATCCCAGGTGATAGAGACTAGTGAGCGAGGCCACGTCTCCTCTTACAGTGCTGAGTGCTACCCAGTCATTGCCTACCTTGCACCTGTGCACCTACCCAGACGGTTTCTTCACCTAACCCTTCTCCTACCATTGAGACCTCAGCTAGTGCAGGTTACTCATCTCTGGGAATGCAACACAGAAAGATTCATCTTCAGTTTATTCTGCTGTCTGGAGAGGTGAAGGAGCATTTTGATTTGCATCATAATTTCAACAAGACAGCAATAACAGACCATGCTGATAGCAACTAGGACTTTCTTTTCCCCAAGAGGAGGACCTGCAGACCAGAATTCTGACAAGAGTTTAAAACAATGAACAAAGCCACATTCAGAGAACTTATTTCTTCACAAGATAAGACAGTTTTAAATCAGAGGTCTTTAACTTCCTTCAAGAAATCATATCTTGTAGGGTGGGGCAAGGACTCCTTGTACCTCTGTTGACCTCAAATATACACACATAAAATACATACATACATAATACATACTTACACACACAATATACTTTTCCTGTTATAAATATTTTGAAAAAGAAATTGAANTAATATGTGCTTATTGTTAACACTGAAATACATGTGTAAACAAAACAGTAAAACAAATCACCCACATGAAGCTCATCCAGTGGCTTTGTATGCTCTCTTTAAACAGATGAGCTCATTCTCTTATAAGGATGCTGAATGCTGCTTCCTCCCTGGTACTGTATCATCAGCATCAACTAGACCTGTATACAATGTTATCAGAAACTGGATCACATGAGCACAAACTCCATGATCAGTCTGCCTGGATGCAGAGGTCCTGCAAGCTTCCCTTTGTAGTGTCATAGCCTGTTTTCTCTAATTCATTGATTTGTTTTCAAATCCCTTTAATTTCCAAGCCAGTATAATTCCTTTCTGCATTTTTTATTTTCTGAGATCCACTGGGGAGCTATAATGATGCTGAGTACTCTCCTCAGAGGTCGCCTAGATGTCCCAGGTGATTTAATATGTAGCTATTTAACAACCTTTTAAAACCTTTTAAAAAACTTTTTCCTGAGAAAAATGCCCTATCTTATCTTAGCTTGTAAATGCTATATAGTACTAGTCTTTAATATTACACACACACACACACACACACACACACACACACACACACACATATATATATATGCTGCATAAGAACAACCAGATTTCCAATGCAGTCAAAACTTCTTCAGAATAAATTGGCTTTATTATATTTCAATAAATTTATGAGTCCAAGTCTCATTATGGAAATTTCCTGTATAATTTTGATGCCTTTATTTTGTGAATGGAGGTAGTTAATGGCTACCCTCTAAGAATTAGCCTGTAGATTTTTAGATTACCCTTAACAAGCAGCCAGCCAAAGCTTAGAGATTCCCTTTCTCAAGGAGAAGTCACATTTATTCACTTTGTCCCTGAAAAGAAGTTTTCCTTCTTTCCATTACCATTTTTTAGGAATGACGTGACAGAAATATCCCAAAGAGGATACTGTGGGTCCCTCCTCCGCCTCACAGGCAGCGAAGCTCAAGCCTCAGAATTCGGGGTAGTTACAACTGAGCTTTCCAATGTCTGCCGCAGTGAACTCTGGGACAGCAACCTGTCTTCCTACTCACTGATTCTGAACAGAGGGTCCTTGCTTCTCAGTAGTGCTGGTCACTCCTAGTCAACAGCCTTGGCTCAGAATCCTCCAACACACTTTCTTCTAGGGCATGACTTCTCCTTACCACACCAGTGCCAAGTCATTATCCTCGTGGCTGTGAGTAGTTCAGAAAGAACTGACATAAAAATTATGATGGAGGAGCAGGGCAGAAATTTATCATGAGATGCTTGATCTTAGGGAAATCTTTGGTTGTGACAGGAAAGGCAGAATGGCAGAGAGGCAAGAGTCAACTCTAAAGCTGAACGCCGTGGTTCTCTTTGTTCCTNCAGGAGGGGAGGTGCAGAGACCAAATACCAGTGGGAAAGGTCAACTTCTAGAAAGAGAAACAACAGAAGTCTCACCATACAGAGCCCAGGAGCGTCCTGGAAAATGTGAGAAGTGGAGGCCAGGAACTTCCTCTCACTCCAGAACAGTCCAAAACCAACTGCAATCTCACTGACAGTTACTTGCTCCAAGCCCCGCCCCTACTATCCATCTACTGGCTGCAGTTTTATAACTCCTGACTTGATTGGCTGATAAAAATAGCATCTTTTTTTGTTGTTGTTTATTAAAGACATTTAAAACTATGAAGCTGTGTTTATTCAAGGGGGAAAAAAACAAGGAAATATGAAACAAAACCACCAGAAACTGTATTATTTATGTATATTTAATCTGTTGCATGGTGAGTTTCTGGCCATGAACCCATGGACAGTGTTTTCTCTGCATTCAAGTAAGGAGGAAGACTCCTGGATAGGGTGTGGTTGTAGATATTTTGAATGCGGGAATTCTAGTTGTTGGGTTTGAAGCATGGGGTTGGGACCTCGGTTCTGGGCATGTAAAGGATTGCAGTCAAGACAGACAGGAAAGCAGCTTCTCATTCTTTCTGGGACAAATGTGAAAATGGTTTCAGAAACAGTGGCATATTGGGTATTTTTTCAAAAATATATAAAGAATAATTTTACTGAAATTATTTAGCGGCATTATTGTGGGATCAAGTTTTGTATTCTTGTATCTTGTTTGTATTAGTCAGTGTTCTCTAGAGGGACAGTACCTGTATGATGAATATGCTTATTCTAATTTGTGCCTTGTTGAGATTCAAACCAACCATCACACTAGTCTAAGAAAATACTGGGGGAGAAATTTTGCAATACTTTCAAAATCTAGGCCGTATTTTGGCATGTGGGAGAGCACTTTCCATTNTGACTCACACGAGGACTTTGTGAGGACTTTTAGGTGCCTATGAGAAGGAAGAACAGAGAAGGAAGGGGAACTGCAAGGGTAAATGCAGNGGAGGAACCATTACATAGAGCTCTTGGTTGTAATGAGAAACATTCCCAGCCTTATACAGCCTGACAGCTCCAAACAACAGGGATCATGGAAGGGAATTATCTCCACAANGTAAATCCATTTTAGCAAGTGGTCAAAGAAACCATGAAAGGATTTTAAAACTGATAAACTAATACAAAGTTTTAATGAAATAATAGTTAAGATTATTTCTGACTAAACATTAGATGGAAATGATAAGGAGTGAATGCATACTTCATATTAGATATAGAATTAGATTATTAAATAAAATAACCTCTGTGTATTTCCACTTATAGAAAGATTTTTGATATTGACAGATATTCATTGTGTGGGTCTCACAAAGGCAGTTTCTTCTGAGTGGACAATGCAGGTTGACCATATTCACCTCTCNTAACCTGTCCTTTTTCTCTCATTTCCTTTTCTCCTTTTGGCTTTTCACTGCTCTCCTTCCTTTTCACAGACTCCTTCTGCTTCTAAGCCATATATAGAGATACATATATATGGTTTACATAGCTATACTAAATCTAGGATTCACAAATAGGAGAAAACTTGGCATTTGCCTTTCTGCGGCTGGCTGATTTTGCTTATATGTTGGTGGCCAGTTGCATCATCTTCCAGCAAAGCCTTTCTTTCTTTCTTTCTTTCTTTCTTTCTTTCTTTCTTTCTTTCTCTTTCTTTCTTTCTTTCTTTCTTTCTCTTTCTTTCTTTTCATGAATGAATAAGACTTTCTTTTTTTCTTTATGAATGAATAAGACTCCATTTTTTATATATTCCACATTTTCCTTATCCATTCACCTGTCGATGGATACCCAGGCTGATTCTGTAGGTTGGTTTTGTTAATGATGCTATAATAAACGTGGATGTGCAAGTATCTCCGTGAGACATTCACTTAGAATCCTTTCTGTGATGAGTTGTGCTGTGGATGTGCTAGTTTACAGTCCACCAACAGTACCCTTTCCAGGCGTAGCTGCCAGCATTTATTTGTTNTCATTCCAACTGAGGTGATTCATTATCTCAATGCAGATTCAATTTTCACTACCCTGATGGCTAAGGATGTTATGTATTTTTTTCATATGTTTATGGATATTTTCACTTCTTTTAAAACTTTTTATTAGTTCTTTTGTAATTTTGCACTAGGTCTTTAGATCATATTCCTCCTACTCCCTAACCCCTCCTAGATACACCCCTCTTCTGCCTTCTCAAATTTATGTTCTATTTTTTTGTTATTGTTTGGTTGGTTGATTTGGGGATTTGGTGGGTTTTTGTTTCTGGTTTTGGTTTGGTTTGTTTATTTGTTTAAACATTAATTGAATGCAGTATAGTTTATCTTTTTGAGAACTAGCTGTCCCAATAGCTCACTTATTGATTGGGTAAAGGTAAAAAACTATCAAAAAGTAAATAAATCTTTCAATAAATTTTTCAATGTTTTAATGTTTTTATTGTGTGGTTTTTAACTTCCTTAGTTAGCTTTATTCATAGAATTCTTCCTTCCTTCCTTCCTTCTTCCCTCCCTCTCTCTCTCCCCCCCTCCCTCCCTTCCTTCCTTCCTTCTTTTTTTCAAGACAGGGTTTTTCTGTGGTCCTGGCTGTCCTGGAACTCACTCTGTAGACTAGGTTGGCCTCAAACTCACAGATTTCTGCCTACATCTGCCTTCACCCGCTGAGTGCTAGGATTAAAGATGTGTACTACCACCACCTGGCTTATTCTTAGATTTCTTAAAGATAATACGAATAAGATTGTTTTCCCAATTTCTCTTTCATTATTTCTTACTAGTATATAAAAAGCTCCTGAATTTTTGTGTTTGGTAGAATTCACTAAGGAATATGTGTGGTGATTTCCTCTGTTGGAGTTTTGATTATTGAGTTAATATACATACTTGTTATTTGTATATTAAAATTTTCCACATCTTTTGAAAGTTTTGGTAAGTTTTATGGATCTTAGACTTTGAGCAGTTTTTTATGTAATGTTCATGGCACTGTCTCATAAATCCTTTGTATTTTAGTGTGTCACTTTCATTGGCTCCTCATTAATTCCTGATTTTAAGTTTTTTCTTTGATCTTAGCCTAGCTAAACATTTCTAAACTTTGTCATCTTAAAAACAAAACATATAAAATAGAACAACAAAACCCCCACAGTTTTATTGATGATATTAATTGATTTTAGGGTCTAATTTATTCTATAATGATTTTTCTTCCTTCTCTTACCTTTGTGTTTAATCTGTTCTTTTTCTGCTTAAGTNATAAGTAGGTTATTCATTTAAGGTGTTTTGACTTTCTTACTGTGGGCACTGGGAGAAATATACACACTTCTTTCAGCTGCTTTTATTGTATTGTGTAAGCTGAGCATAACATTTTTTCCTTTCCAAATAATTTTTTTTCATTTCTTTTATGAAGTCTTTGACTCATTTCTTGACTCTTCAAGAGTGTGTTTTTAAATTTCTAGAAGTTTGTGAATGTCAATATTGTCTCTTTTTCCTGCCATTGCTTTTAAAATACATATTTTATAGATTTCNCCAGTATCTTGAATTTATTAGGATTAGTTTTGTGGCTCTATATCATTTTATTTTGGATGACATTTTATATACATTGGAAAACAAATTTCCTTTGCCAGTGTTTGTAGAAATGTTCTATGCATGTCTACTGGCTTCATTTAGTCTGTAACAGTTCATTTTTACTGTTTTATTATTTATTTTCCNTCTGAATGATATAGCTACTGTAGAAAGTGGGGTACCAAAGCCCCATAATATTATTGCACTGACATCTCTTTCCCTATTCATGTGTGTTAAGTTATGTACAGCTATTATATTGTCGTAGANTCTTGAGAAATTGACCCTTTGTCAGCATATTATGACCCTCTTTTTTTCTTAAGCTCTTGTAAGTTTTTCACCTAAAATCTGTTACATCACCTTCAAGTTTAGCCTGTTACCTTGGTTATCATTTGCATGACCTCCCCNCTAATTACTTCACTTTTAATCTATTTATGTTCTTGAAACAAGTCTCTTGTAGGTTGTATAGTTAACCCACTCCTAACATTACTACACTGGCCTTTAATTCTTTGTTGTTTTGTTTTTTTACAGTTTCTTACAGTGTATCATGGTCATATTCCTCTCTCCCATTATGTCCTCTTATTTTTCCACATATTCCCATTGGTCCTTTTCTGCTGGCCCCTGTTCCAACTTTTACATCTGTCTTTAGCTCTTGAGACATGGTTTCCTTTAGAACATTTTGTTGCAATTTGAGTAATTCTGTAAAATTTTGAATCTTCTATCACATCATTGCTCACAAAAAGAAATCTAGGGCTAAGTTTTCATTTCAGTAGAATTTCCTGCCCATTAGCACAGCGGTAATAGTATTCATTAACTCAGAAGGTCCTGGGCATCCAATGCATCCTTGTTCACAGTCAGTGCTCTCTGCCTCCAAAACCAGCGTTAATAATTCACTTCATTTTCCTTTTGGAAATTGAGTTTGCTCTGCATTAAACAAGAAAATTGCTCCTAGGTGGGCAGTGATAATAGAGGCAGGAATGTAGATGTAGTAAGGGTTTATCTTAGTGATGAGAAGAAAGAAAGGTCTCCAATATTTCAAACACAGAAAGACAAATACTTATGTTTGTGGGTGAGGTATACCTGACACATGGCCTTAGTGGCCTTTATTTTTATTGAGACAAACTTTAAGGGAGAAGTTAAAAGAAGGGAGATAATTTTTCATAAGGTTTTATAAATGACAATGAAAAAGAAGGCTTATTGTCCAGAATTTGTCTGTTACGTAGTATGGAAAAGAGTAGTGTGAATATATATGTTTATGAAATGCAGNCTGACTACTGATCCCAATGCAGGGAAGCCAAGGCCAATTACATTCTTCAGAGAACAGCATTATTTCCTGGTTCAAGGTCTGGGTTCTATAACCACAAGAGTTTATCTGGGTGTCTTAGATAGCGTTTCTATTGTTTTGAAGAGACACTATGACCATGGTGTCTCTAATAAAGGATAACTCTTATAAAGGATAACATTTAATTGGGGTTGGCTTAAGGGTTTAGTCCATTATTGTAATGGCGGGAAGCATGGTGGTATGCAGGCAGACATGGTGCTGGAGAAGGAGCTGAGAGTTCTACATCTGGATCTGTAGGTAGCAGGAAGAGAGACACTGGGTCTGGCTTGAGCATTTGAAACCCCAAAGCCCACCTATGANACATTTCCTCCAACAAAACCACACCTACTCCAACAAGGCCTTATCTCCTAAGGCCTATCAAGTAATGCCACTTCCTAATGATGAAGCATTCAAACCTATAAGTCTATTGGGGCTGGATTTATTCAAACAACCACACTGGTTGAAATTTTATCTATATCTTTCTGTATCTGTACCTATACCTATAACTGTATCTTCTGGAATTCTAATTCCAAATGGGTCCGACGACCTGGGACAGATGTGTGAAGTTGGCACAGCGAAGAAACTATGACCACCTGTTTCAAACAAGTGACCCCGATAGCCTGGGCTGGTTTTTATTTATACAGTTTCAATAGTTTGGCTGAACAGTTTTGCAATCAAATTTGTTTCCTTAAGTTTCTAATAATGGTTACAATAATTGCCAGTTTGTTCACTTACCTCATCCCCTTTCTGTCCCTCAACTTTCCCACCAGTAGCTCTAATGTTAGAAGCATAAGTAGTATTGCAAGTGACAAAGGAAGTTTTCTAACTAGGCACACCTACAGGTAGAAAAGTATGCCCAGTTGGCAGCATTTGTGCATGTACAGTGTCATGCAAAGTGAAAGAGAGTTTTGTCTCTAGTGTTTAATATTTACATCTGGTAGTGTCTGAGTTCTCACAATCAACTCATCAGCTGAAGCTGGATCAATTTATTCTGCATTCTGTACTAGTCTATCTCTTCCAGGATTTTCCATTTATTCTATAGGAAACAAAACTTGGAAACTTACTCTTACTAGTTGGCACTGCTTATCCCTTTTTCTTATGTCTCCTTCCTCTCAACTCCCTACAGTATTAGCACAGCTATTATGAATGAGGGCATTGTGGGTTTCTATGATTTGGTTTCATTCCCTGTTCCTAAACTGTTCCCATTAAATCTTGATATCGTGCATTTGTTTGCATTACTCCTAGACTCTTGTGGTTAGATTCATTCTCTCCAGAACAGTTATGCAAATTTGTAATGTTGTGTACTATTGTGACTCTTTCAGGCTAGTCACAAGGTGTGTTGGAAAGGCAATTTAGGAGCTGAATCAGGTCCACTGTATATTTTTAACAACATCCACTCTGGCTCACCCAAAGGAGAGTCATCAGGGGAAAGTTCTCCTTTTGTAATAGCTACTTTATCCAAAGCTCTGTCAAAGTGAAACTAGAGGCAGCCAGCAACATGGTTTGTATAATGAAAGCAAGGAGAGCAGGTAGCACATACGCTCCTGGGGTCATGCCCAGAATTACGAAATGAAATATCCATTGGCCTTACCAAAATGAGTCAGATTCTCCGGGGCCTTACCACAAGGAGAATTTGTTTGTGCTATTTTCAGGCCTTTTCCCCCAAAGAAGTTACATGGCTCCTGGCATGTATCTGTATGTATATATCTATATATTTATATCTATCTAGTTACAGTTAAGTATACAGAACTCAGACAGGTGTTAGAAATAAGCCAAGAGTTTAAAAAAAAAAGAAGCAGGAAGGCAGCCAAATTTGTTAATGAATAACATTTTTTGGCGGGAAACAGTGGAAAAAAATTTCAGTCTCCTTTGAAAGCTCAGCTAGAAAACAAGATATTTTGACTGTTAGTGAAGATTTTCATCAACACACTCAATGGGCTTTTCACTCCACAGCATTCTCCCCATCTTAATGCTTCTTGTCTGCACACAAGAATCAGGTAACTCTTTTTGTTTCCTTTTACAGATGTTTAGCTGGAAGTGAATGGCAAATCAACACCAGTTTACAGGCCATTTATTTTTATCCCAGTAGGTAAAGAGGGATGTATGCTTGGTTCTGTGTATTAATCATACACCTATATAGTCACAGAGCTGGCAAATCATTTATGTGAGCATATTTGAAAGCATAGAAAATGAGAGAAAGGTGAGAATGAAGACAAGCATACAGGTTCTGAGGTATGCACAACTTGATCAAATGAGATAGTTTCCCATATGTCTGTTTTATGTAAATATAAAGGTGGTACATCAGCTAGACGCACAGGATCTCCTCACAAAATCTGTTTTTTTTTTAAACTATGCCCATGTTCTCAGTCAAGCAACATACATAACTTTTTAATTTGAGGTTGAGATGTTTTAAAGCTCTTCTTGGTAATTAAGAGATTTTATTAAGTGGACAAGCCTATATATCCATAATTTGCTTTATGTATTTGTCTATCATTGCAAGCTGGCCTAATTTAAAAATTCAACAAATATGGTCTTATTATTTTCTGATCATTATGAATGATTGAATTAGCAGCATTTNATCCATCAGTTTTCTTCACATTAAGGCAATAACTAGGCTTCTTTAAGAATTTGGGTGAAGAGTCAGGAGTGGTGGCTCAGTAGTTAGGTGCACATGGTACTCTGTTGGAGGATCCAGGTTCTGTTCCAAGCACCTACATAAGTAGGGTCACAACTACCTGTAAATCCAGCTGTAGTGGATCCAAAGACCTCCTCTATCTGCTGTGAGTACATGCACTCAAAGGCACTTATGCCATGCCGCACGCATATTGGAGCCCACTGCCTATGCGGAGACACCTTGTACAACCTCGATGCAGGGGGAAGGTCTTGGACCTGCCTCAACTGAATATACCAGGCTCTGCTGACTCCCCATGGGAGATCTTACCTTGTCGGAGGAGGAATGGGGTGTGAGTTAGGGGGGAAAGGCTGGGGTGATGGGAGGAGGGAAGAGAGGGGGATCTGTGGTTGGTATGTAAAATGAATAAAAAATTTCTTAATAAAACATAATTAGAAAAAATGAAGATTTGCAACTACAACATGATAGATGTAGAATAGAAAAAATAGAAAATACAGATATATGAAAAATAATTGTAGGCATGAATGTAGATATAAATTTTGATACAGATAAGATTGTAATAGATAAAGTTACTTCAGATAGCCTACTTAACCTATTCAGTCTCAAATACTTTTATTTTTCAATTATTAAGTTTATTTCAAGTGGATATAGAGATGTGCATAATAATATCTGATTTTATATGTATGTTTATGTTCAATTCCATTCTGTGAATACATTGTTTTATCATTTGCTAAAAAAATAAAGAAAAGAAAATGTTGTTTTACATGCAATGAGAGTTCAGATGAGCTTATAAGGAAACTTCGTAGAAGTGGGAAGACAAAAAAAACCTAAAATAAATCTTTAAAAAAATAATTGAGAGGAAAGAAAAAAAATGATAGACTCAAAAGAAGGGCTTAGGTTTAATGATAGAGTTCTGCTTAGCATGAGTGGGGTCATGGATTTAATCCCTAGCCAAGTAAAAATGATGTGTAAATAAATAAAATACATAATGAGGAATTCTTCTTTCATGAAATCACTTATACTATAAAGGAGAAGATAACCTCTGAGCAAATGATGATGAGGGCCAAAGCAGTACAGACACCGTTGGGGAATCAGTGATAGACAACTTGGTTGTTACCTTTTTTTGTCTTGCTAGTTTGGGTTTTCATGAGTATTGTTCAACCCTTCCCTGAAGGCAGGGGCCAAACTACCTGTGGAAACTAAGATGTTTGTGGTGACTTTTAACTGTCAGATGACCTGGAGGTCTCCTTTTATTCAACACTGTGAGTCAGGGAATGGTAAGCCTCTTATGGAGATGAAAATGCTGAGGTGCAGGACAGTAAAATAGTGCTAGAAGACCACACTCCTGCAAATCTTCCTAGGGAAAGCATGAGCACAGAACTGACTGATAAACACAGTGTTTCTCTAAACAATAAACTTGCCTCACGTGTTTGAGAGGTTCGTGATGCTGTGGGCACAGTTTAGATCCACCACATTTGTTTGGAAAAAAATGTTGCTTGTAATTTGATAATGGAAATGAAATGAATGAGTGAAAAATGTATGACATCATATGAGTAAGGTGGACTAAGATGTGTGGTTGTATTTTCAACCTTCATATTTAAACAAAGCACACACTTGGGAAAATGGATAGTATTTCACAGCAGTATTCAGACTTCTTAACTTTTACTCTCCATATCCTCACATTACGGGCTTATTTTATCTGTTGCTGGCTTTAAAAAAAAATACATGACCACTTAGCATCTATTCAATTGTTTCTGGTTTCTTTATATATTGGTAGGATTTATTAACATTTTTAGAGGAAGTGTAGTTTATTAAATTTCACTGTGGAATGAATTCCTTTGTGTAGTACTATAATTTATTTGTACAACTTTAAAGAAGATTTATTTATTTTATGTATATGAGTGCTCTATCTACCTTATGCCAGAAGAAGGCATCAGATCCCATTATAGATGGTTGTGAGACACCTTGTGATTGTTAGGAATTGAACTCAGGCCCTCTGGAAGAGCATTCAGTACTCTTAACTGCTGAGTCATCTCTCCAGACCAACCTTTATTTTCCTTTTTTTTTTTTTTTTTGGTTTTTCTAGAGAAGGTTTCTCTGTGTAACCCTGGTTGTCCTGGAACTCACTCTGCACACCACCAGATCTTGAACTCAGAGATCCACCTGCCTCTGCCTCCCAAGTGCTGGGTTTACATTGCTGCCCAACTTCTGTTTTTTAATATGCTATTTTTATTAATTGAGAATTTCATATAATGCTTTTGATCATATTTACTCATTTACAAATGAGGTCTGTGTGCTCACAGATAAGCACTAGAGAAACCAGAATTGTTAAACATGCATAATTTCTTTTTCAAGGGAAGAAATTGACACCTATTCATCCAGAAGCTAGAGTGGTTGTTGTCTAACAACCTGGTGATCTTTTGCTGTAATATAGATCCAGTCTTCATCTGAATTCCCCAAATCCTGAGCATTGTGTATCAGTCAACAGAACCTATCCCTATGAAAGACATTCCCATGCTAAACAACTTTCAATTCTGCTTATTACAAGCCCTTCCTCCCTAGGCTTAGACTCCTGGGCACTGTTTCTCAGTCAATAGCACCCATTCCTGTGAAAAGGGTCACAGGTGCTCTGAAAGACATGAACTTTGCAAAGGAGTTTTGATGTAGCCATGCCTAAAGCTTTGATGTGGTAATTGTCATGTGGTAATTTTCCCCCAAAGTTTTATTAAACCACTTTGCATCAGACTCCAGAAGTTTTGGCCAAGTGCTGGCTAACTAAGTCAAGCTGAACCCAGGTCTCATTCTTACCTCATCCAAATTGTTGCCCTACCAGCTGTGACCCTTGCAGAGACCCCACATTTACCCCCAACTCTTCCTCTGACTCCTCTCAGATCCACCCTCACCTCCGCACTGCGACTTCATGCCCTTTAAAAAACATAAACTACTGAGTCTAATTTGTTCTTTCCTTACACCCATGAGTGGAGGTCCATCCTCTGCCCTGTGGCATGGAATATATTCCTCCTTGGCAATTCCATTCTGATCATTACAAATAATATTTCTGTGAACATTTTTGTTCACATTTTTGGAGAATACATGAATTAACTTCTATTAGATGTATGTTAGGAGTAGACTTGCCACTTGTAATATATGCTTATGCTCAGTGATAAGACAGCCCCAAGGGTTCCCATTGAGTACCCAACAGAATTTACACTTCCTTCTACAGTGTGGGTGAGGTGCATTGTTCCTGCAAATTCTCAATCAAACTTGACATTGTTTGCCTTTCATTTTAGACATCTGGTGTATATGTCGTCCTCAGTTTAACCTGTATTTCCTTGATGACNAAGTTGAGCACCTTAGTCTATGAACTATCCAGCCAGATGTAGAATAATTTATAACTTTAGGTACATATGTACACATATACATTATGATACAAGCTTAGCACATATATATGTAAGCAAAGTCATATATATAACTTTGCTTAGCATATGCATATATGTACATATATGTGCTAAGCAAAGTTGTATATATAATATACAGTGTAATATATATGTTGGGTAATTTATAATTCTTAATTTTTACCCCTAATAAGTATTTACTAGGTAATGTGCCAGAAACCATTTTAGAAACTACATACTCAATATTGAAGAACATACTGTAGCTCTCTCTCTCTCTGTTTCTCTCTCTGTCTCTGTCTTTGTCTCTGACTCTCTCTCTCTCTTTCTCTCTTGGTTCTGAGGATCAAATGTAGGACCTTGCATGTGCCTGGCAATCATTCTACTACTGAAAATGTACATAGGTTATAGCTCCAGACCTTTTATTTTTATTGAGACACAGTCTCACTACGCACCATAGGTTGCTCGTTAATGCACAATCCCTTTTCCTTAGTCTGGAGTGTATCAGTTTCTATTGTGTGGAAGAGGCAAATAAAATGGTAATCATAAGGCAACGAGAAGTGCTGTTAGGAACACTGCAGTAGCATGGATATGTATTTCCCTTAACACTGGACCTCATTTTCAGAGTATTCACAGAAAATAAAGCATAAGAATTATGAAACAGCTGTATTAGGAAGAAACGTGACCATCTTCTGCAACTTGACAAGTTTGGCAAATGTTCTGCAAGTTACCTGGCAAAAAATCCAAGGTTCTTTGATTCAAAATATCGGCACTTACAGCCATAAATATGGAGAAAATATTCTCCCACCTTATGCAAACAGGCTGCACTGCAAGATCCTGGAACCCAATGCCTCCTTCATAACTATCCAAGAAGTGACATTTGAAGATGAAGCCTGCTACAAGTGTCTGTTCAACACCTTTCCACATGGCAGCCATGGAGNACAAACCTGCCTTAACATTCTAAGTATATAACCATTTCTCTAGGGTCCTGCAATGGGGGTAGACATTGTTGAGTTATAGTTTTTGAGGACATTGTCCAGAGAAAGAAAGTTAGATGATATTGATGAGTCCAAGTTTCTTAGAGGAGAAAATGATGGAGGCCAATGGAGATTGTGTGCTGAGGCAGGACCTTCTCCCACCTCACATCACTTCTTTACATTACACTGCACTGGCTTCCAGGAAGTGGAGAAAACCCAGGAAGACTTTCAGAATTTTGCTACTAAGGCAAGGAGAAGATATGAGAAAAGAGACAGCAGGGAAGAACAAGGAAAGGTGAACACTAAGGGAGTTAGGTCCCCCATCTTCAAATAAGCAGCATGTCCCAGTACTAGTGAGAACACCAGAGTTCCTTATTGTGCTGCTGTAAGTGTGAAGCGCTGGAGGGTGTATAAGATAATTTATAGTTGCATGGAAGTAGAGAGAGCAGTCAGTGAACAGAAAAAAAGATATTGGAAGTTTTATGACATGTGAGGGGAGGTATACAAGAGGAATATGTTTTCAGCATTTATGTGTCATAAAAATTGAGGGAAAATCTTTCTTTAATGGCAGAGGATTTGGTATGACATACCTTTGTATGAATTTTGTTTCCCTCGCTTTCCTCAGCTGTATCTGACTTAACAACTGAACTCTATCCTGTTCCTGGCTCTGAAGATCTCCTTAACCTTCATTGTTCAGCTGTGGGAAAGCCTGCTCCTGGAATCTCCATTTACCCTTCACAAGCCCTAGTGCCCGCACAAGAAGAATACTTTACTANGAACTTGAATACCACAGTGACCGTCACTAAAATATACAACATCTCTTTAAAAACTGTGAGGTCCTTGGGCCTCCGGTACCTGATTGTGTCCATGATTCACCCACAAAGAAATGAAGAGAAGATAATTCCTCTGCCAGTAAATCAAGAAGGTAAGTAGAAGTGACAGCAAATCAAAGAGGACAGTTGGAGCTGGGAAAATAGTTTAGTCTGTAAAATGCTTGCCATGAGACCTTGGAAACCCAAGTTTGATCCCCAGCACTCACATAAAAAGCCAGGCATGGCTGTGTGTCCTTGTGATCACAGTGCTAGAGAGACAAGGAAAGGCAAATCCCTGGGGCTCTCTGGCCAGCCAGCATAGAGCAACTAGTGATTCTTCTGTCCCAGTGAAAGTCTGAGAAAAATGAAGTAAAGCTAACAAAAACACAAGTTAGACAGCTCCT
>LZPO01066404.1:161310-171895 GCA_001675575.1 Neotoma lepida | reverse complement strand
CCAGGCTGGCCTAGAACTCACAGAGATCCGCCCGCCTCTGCCTCTCAAGTGCTGGGATTAAAGGCGTGCGCCACCACTGCCTGGGTAGTGTTTTTAATCGTAACTGTTTTTATGGGGTAAGCTGCTATCTTCTAATGGTTTCTATTTGCATTTCTCTGATGATTAGTGATGTTTAGCATTTTCTTTCTCATATATCCATTAGCCATTTTGTATATCTTCCTTGAGAAATGTCTATTTAGGTTTATTACCCATAAAACTAAGTAGTTTATTTTTCTTGAGTTCTTAAGTTCCTTATATGTCTTGAAATGCCAAACCCTTGTCAGATGTGGAGTTTCTAAATATTTTCTTCTCTTCTGATGATAGTCTCTTCAATGCAATTGATGACTATTTCACTTGTGGGTTATCCACTTCCCTGACAGTATTTTCAAACAACACTGACCTTTCTCAGTGTCTGGGTGTGTGTGTCCTTATCACCTTTATTGAAAATCAGCTCTCAGCAGATATGTGGGTTCATCACAACATCTTTCTTCTGTTATGCTGGTCCATGAGTCCTTGTCTTGCAAATGCCATGCTGTTTTGATTAACTACTGCTTCATGGTGTATTTTGAAGTAAGGAGGTGCAGCGTCTTCTGAGAAGGGATGAGGTTTTACTCCTTCAGACACGTTTTTGGTTCTTTAGTTAGTTCTGTGTAGGATGTCATTGAAATTGCACAAACACACTTCAATAGTACACTTTCAGTAGTACTTTCAGTAATAGTTATTTTAATGATTTGAATTCTCCAAATCTAATAATACAGGGTAACTTTTTAATGTGTGTATTCTTTGATTTCTTTATTTGATGATTGTGGTATTTCACTGTAGAGAGCTTTAAGAAGGCTGATACCCTTTCAGTGTAATTTCTCTTTCATTTTCCTGTTACACACTTATTCAAGTCTTTCCTTTTTAGGAAAGCTCACATTTTCCCCTATATATGATTTTGGAATTTCTTTTTATTTGTTCACTATCATGATACCTTCTTTTTTTTCCTCTTCTTTTATTTAGATAATATTATGTTTTTCTCATTTATTTTACATACCGACCTTCACTCTTCCCACCTCCCTCCCTCCTCTTCCACTCCTCCTCCGTTCAGAAAGGGTCAAGCCTCCCATGGGCTTGAACAAAGCATGGCACATCAAGTTGAGGCAGAACCAAGCTCCTCCCCTTGCTTCAAGGCTGGGCAAGGTAATCTAGCATGGGAACAGGTTCCCAAAAGTCAGCTAAGCACCAGGGACAGGTCCTGCTTTCACTGCTAGGAGCTTTACAAAGAGACCAAGCTACACAACTGTCACACACAAACAGAGGGCCTAGGTTGGTCCCATGCAGGCTCCCTAACTTTTGGTTCAGAGTTCATGAACTCCCACAAACTCAGGTCAGCTGTCTCTGTGTGCTTCCGGTCATGACCCTCCTGACTCATACTATCCCTCCTCTCTTTCTTCAGCAAGTCTCCCAGAGCTCAGTCCAGTGCTTGTCTGTGGATGTCTGCATCTGATTCTATCAGTTACTATAGAGCAGTATATCTGATGACAATTAGGGTAGTCACCAATCTGATTACAGGAGAAGGCCAGTTCAGGCACCCTCTCCGCTATTGCTAGGAGTCTTAACTGGGGTTATCCTTGTGGATTCCTAGGGGTTTCCTTGGCACCAGGTTTCTCCCTAAGCCTGAAATGGTCTCCCCTATCAAGACGTCTCTTTCCTTACTCTCCCCCTCCAGCCGGCCCCCAACCTGCCTCCGGTACCGAATCCACCCAACCCTCTCCCTCAAGTTCCTATACCTCTATCTCCCTCCCCTTTACCCAGGAGGTACCTTCCATTTCCCCTTCCTAGAGAAATCCACGCATCCCTCTTTGGGCTGTCCTTGTTATCTAGTCTCTCTGCAGCTGTGGATTGTAAGTTGATTATCTTATACTTTACTCCTAATATCCACTTTTGAGTGAGTACATTCCATGTTTGACTTTCTGGGTCTGGGTTACCTCATCAGAATGATTTTTTTCTAGTTGCATCCATTGGCCTGAATGGTAGGCCAAGGGGAGAATGATGGGGTCAGTGGGTTTGGGCAGTGGGGGGTGGGTTATAGAGGTTTTAGAGTCCAGTCGGTATTGGGGGTAGTGGTGCGGTCTGTCCGCAGGTCTCTCACCTGTTGGCCTGCTGCTGGGGACTGCTCCAGAGCACTGGAATTCCACCAGAGTTTGGGGCAGAGCCCAGCTACCTTGGTGCGGCTGAAATGAGAGGGCGAAGGGCACGGGATATACTCTAGGGCTTAGGGCCTGGAGATTGGGGAAGTTTAGCTGGGAGACAAGTACCTCACATGTTCTTCCAACTGGAGAAGATGATACTTGTATAGGGGCTTCTGATGTTAAGGTAGATGGTTGGCCAAGGGAAGGATGATGTGGTTGGTGAGTTTTGGACGTCAGAGTGGGTTGTAGAGGTTACAGAGTCCAATGGGTGTTGGGGATGGTGGTGCAGCCTGCCCACAGATCTCTCACCTGTTGACCAGCTGTTAATACCTTCTTTTTTAAGTGAAATCTTCGTGGCTATTAGTAGCTAGGAAAATTTCTTGTTATTGTAAGTTAATTTGTGTTTGGAATCCTTGCTAAATTTTATAGATTTAAAGTCTTTGATTGATTCTTATAATTCTCCATGCACATGGTCATCTCTTACATAGAATACTTTCCTGGCTAGTTGACACAAGCTAAGAGTCATCTGGAAGGAGGGAGCCTAAATTGAGACAGTGACTCCAGAAGATACAACTGTTAGACATTTTCTTAATTAGTGATTGATGGGGGAAAGCAACATCTGGATTTTTTTTTTTTGGAGATTCCCATGGGATTCCCTTTGGCCAACAACTGAATTAAATGTAACCCAATGAAGTACTGAAAGCTTCATTGGGTGACAAGAAATGAACATCCTAGAGTTGTCTCCTGTTATTTGGTGATTTCATATAGATTGCCTTCATATATGTGTATATTTTAGGAAGCCTCTACTGTATTAGGTTTCCATCTACCTTTCAAATGCCCCTTAATTTTATCTGTCTCTCCTTGTATTCCCTCTCTCTCCCTTTCTCTTCCCCAATTTATTCTCCCATCCCAGCCCCTCCATTCATCAATAACTTTATATTCTGTTTTCCTTTCTTAATGAGATCTATGTGTTCCCCAGTCTCTCACTCTGTACCTATGCTCTGTAGCTCTGTGGACTGGAGCATGGTTATCATTATCTTAACAGCCTATATCCACAAAAAAGTTAATGCATACCATATTCGTCTTTCTGGGTCTGAATTACCTCACTGAGGATGATTTTTTTCTAATTCCATCCATTTGCCATGAAATAAAAATTTCATGATGTCATTTTTAAAACGAGTAATACTCCATTGCATAAATGTACCACATTTTCTTTTACCAATCTTCTTTTGAGGGGCATCTAGATTGTTCCCAATTTCTGGCTATTATGAATAGAGCAGTATTGAACATGTTTGAACAAGAGTCTCTGTTCAAAAGTTAAGCATCCTTTGGGTATATGCCTAAGAGTGGTATAGCTGAATCTTGAGATAGATCAAATCTAATCTTATTGAGCAAACTTTACACTGATTTCCATAGTAGTGGTATGTGTTTACAATGACCAGCAATGGAGAGTGTTCCCCCTTGTTCCACATCTTTACCAGCATGAATTGTCACTTGTGTTATTGATCTTGCCACTCTGACAGGTATAAGATGGAATTTCAAAGTAGTTTAGATTTGCATTTCCATGATGACAGGATGTTGAACTTTTCTTTAAGTGTTTCTCAGCCATTTAAGTTTCCTTTATTGAGACTTCTCCGTTTAGAGATTTTTTAATTGGATTGTTTTTTGATATCTAGTTTCTTATATGTTTTGGATATTAATACTCTCTCTGATGTGTAGTTGGATGCCAGGAGCCATTCCCAGTGGTGGACAGCAGGTCCCAGNAGAGGATGTAAAAATTGGTGAGGGAAGAAGGTGAGCCAAGCTGTGGTGGTGGTGAAAATCTTGCAGCCTGACTTACTAGAAACCAGAGCGCTTCTTTATTTATACAGAATTCAGTAAGCAGGGATAGATTCATGTTGCTCCAACACATAGATTACAACATTTTTGTTTTTGGATATGTATTTCACTTCCTCTTGCTCATCTTTTAGTCATCATTAATAAACTTTGGCAGAACAGAGTTATCATTTTCAATCATTTTCACTCAAGTTTTGACATCATTAATAAACAGAGTTATCATTTTTACTCATTAAAATGAGTAAAACCCCACAACCCAATTTTTAAGAATCAAGAGGCCTATGAGAGCCTGTTCTCAGGCTGGTAGCTTTGGTCGCTTCAAGGATGCTAGATCAAAACAAAATCTCCAAGCCAGCCTGGGCACATTGCCATGTCCCAAGCAGTATATTATTAACTTTTAGTGGTCAGAGTGCCCAAGAAAAGTCTCAGACCAAAGCTGCTACAGTTATTATTTAAATTCTGGCATAATGCAATGTTCNTATTTTATATATTTATATAATTTGTTTATATGTCTAATCCTGGCATACTATTGTTTCTTGGTCATATGACACTACAGTGGCTCTACATGTGCTAATTTTCTTAAGAAAGGGAGGTCCTGACATATCATTTTTTTTATCATCTTTCCACTCCATTCTTTGTTCATCAATATAAGTCTCTGTGAAGGGCAGGGATAACTTCAGCTACTAACTGTGTTGCTGTATATGCCATGTAATTGCCTGAGTGTATAGTGGGAAGAGGCTTGCAATCTGATCCAATTCTCCTAGCCCACCAAACCTTGTTGACCTTTTTAATTTTACTTTGTTTTGATTATCTTGTTCCTCAGTAAATACAGGGACAAATGTTTCAAGAATGTCTCATAGCCTCATAAAGAGACCTTTGGTGTCTTTATGTGTGTCACAACCTCCAAGGTGTAAGGAAAATCTTCAAGTAGATAAGGATATTTCCCTAAAAGCAGGAGGGATAGTATGTTCAGGACTTCCCTGGGGAAACTTAGAAGGAATACTCTTGGGAGAAGGCATAATGATTCCTAAAAATTTTTCCATCAATCCAATATCTCCAAATTGTACAAATAATAAAGGTCCCAAGTATGCAACAGGTGGAGATGAAAACCAAAGGTGACACAGCGGCCATCATGTGGCTCAGCTTTGCTGGATCTTTGTCAAGCAGCTGTTCTGGCCTATAACTTTTACCATTTCCATCAGATATGGCTGTGCCAGTTGGAAAAAACAAACCATCAATATTTCCCATTCTGTAGGTTGCCACCTTGAATGAATGAAGGTATCATTTGCTGTGAAGAAGTTTCAGTTTCATGAGGTCTCATCTATTAATTGTTGATCTTACTGCCTGTGTTTATAGTGTTCTGTTTTCAAAAAGTCTTTTCCTGTGCTATTGAGTTCAATGNTATTCTTCATTATAGAGCCTTGACCCTTATGTTCTAACATTTTTGGTACAATAAGGTATTCTGCACTCTACCAAAAGAGAAACTTATATGCTAAGCTAGCCACAAACCCTTTATCTACAATGATGTATTGCTTGCAAGATATGCGAGGGCAATGGTGGCACAAAGGTTTTGGGAGTAACCAACCACTAACCGATTTGACTTAAGTCCTACTTCATGAGATGAAACCCGTACCAGATATTGCTTGGGTGACCAAGAACCTGAGTCTAGATAGCCCAGGGACCTAGGAGAAAATCAAATAATGCTAGTCTGAAAAAGGAAAAAAGATGTAGTTATAAAATGACTCCTAATGACATTCTGCTATTCTCATAGATCAGTGCCTTGCTCAGTCATCATNAGAGGAGCTTCCTCCTGCAAGATGGGAACAGATATAGAGACTCATAAACAGACATTATTCGGAGAGTGAGAGACCTTTGAACATCCAACCTTAAATGGAATGTCTCCATCAAATCACTCCTCTCAAAGCTCAGAGGACCCTGCAAAAGAGAAGGCAGAAAGAGGTGAAGAGCCAGAAGGGACAGAGGACACCAAGAAAACANAGCCTTCTAAATTAATATGAGCAAAGCTCATAAGAAAACACATAGACTGGAGGAACACGCACAGGGTCTGTCCAGGTCTGCATCATGTCCTTTGCACATATAGGATTTCTGAGTGAGGAATTTCTGGGTCTCTGATTTTTGTGCCCTCTCTTGGCCTCTTTTCCCTCTGACTTGGTGACTTGTACAACNTTGATGTAATAATATTTGTGTCATTTCATTAGATTTTGAAAAAGTGAATATGAAAGAATGAATGAAAACTTAGCCACTAGGGTAAAGAGTAACACCGGAACTGTCACTTATGCCTGCTGAGAGAGAAAAAAGTAGTTTTCTCCAGTAGAGTCAAACTGGGTATATCCACCACTCTAGTACAGGATTCATGCTCAAGAGTAGCTGACAAGCCTATAATGGACTCCATAGTTTTTTTTTTTTTGTATGTTTTGATTTGCTTCTAAGTTTGTTGGTTATTCCTTTTTTCCTTTTAGCTGTTGTTTTAATGGCATTGGTGGTTTTGTGTTGTATTGGGGTAGTGTTTTATTTTTTATTTTTTGAAAAAGAACTTAAAGTTGGGGGCGGTAGAAGGGGAGAGAATCTGGAAGGATTTGGGAGAGGGGAAGAATGGAACAAAATTTAAAAAGTGGTTTAAACAATAAAAAATAAGAAAAAATGTTACAAAACAGGGAAAGTAATCTAGGTTCTGGCCAAGTAAGTATATTTTATTCTACAACAATTCAAATTGTGTACTTGTGACCTATAAAACTTATAAAAGACACCTTTAACTTAAAAAGCCTTTTAAATAATACACTAAAGTGGAAAATTTCATTACAGACAAATTGAATTCAGTTTACTTAAATAGGTTGAAAATAGGAATTTGTTGGGATTGGAGTGATGGCCCAGCAGTTAAGAGCACTTTATACTTTTCCAGAGGACCCAGGTTTGGTTGCCAGCACCCACAAGGAGGCTCACAACCATATAGAACTCCCAAGAGATCCAATGCCCTTTTCTGGCCTCTAGAGACACAAAGAATTTACACAGTACATAGGCATACATACAGACAAAGGAATATGTATGCATTCAGCATACGACTGGACTCCCCAGAATTTCCCTGAAGTAAAAGGCCCTTGAATTTTGGTTGGGTTTATTTCCCATTCTCTTATGTGCATATGTGTTACCAATGAGTTAGTTCAAAGTGGTTGCTCCCTCCGGCTATCTTGGTCCAATCAGCATAATGTCATCAATATAGTGCAACAAAGTGATATTTTGTAGAAGAGATATAGGATCCAAAGCCCATCTGACTATGTTGTGACACGGGGCTAGAGAATAGCTCTTTGAGGTAAAACTGTGAAGTTATACTGTTGGCCTTGCCAACTGAAAGCCAATTCTTTCTGGTCGTCCTTATGAATACACCCCCCCCCAAAGGCATTTGCTAGATCAATATCTGCAGACCATATNTCTTAGGGTTTCTGTTNCTGTGATGAAACATGAAGACCAAAGGAAAGAGGGGTTTGGCTTACATTTTTATGTGGCTATTATCATCATAGGAAGTCAGGAAAGAAACTCAAAAAGGATAGGAAATTGGAGACAGAAGCTAANGCAGAGGCCATGGAGGACTGCTGCTAACTAGCTTCCTCAACATGACTTGTTCAGCCTCCTTTCTTATAGAATCTAGGACCACCAGTCAAAGGATGCTGCAACCTACAATGGGCTATGCCTTCCCCTATCAATCAATAATTAAGAAAATGCCCTACAGGCTTGCCTACAACCAGATCTGACGGAGGCATTTTCTTCATTGAGGTGCCCTTCTGATTTTTAGCTTGTGTCAAGTTGATGTAAAACTATCCAGCACATGATATACTGGAGGATGTGTTAGTCAGCTCAAGTAAGGACACCATATCTTGGACAGCAGCTGCAATCAGAGTCACTGCCTGATTTGAGTTTTTGATAGTCACCTGTCTTTCTCCACAATCCCTCTGTTTCCTGCACTTGCCAGATAGAAGAGTTAAAGGGAGAAGTGATGGGAACCGTGCCCCCCACCGCCGATCTTTCAAGTTCTTAATGGGGGCTATAATTTCTGCATTTCCTCTAGGGATGGGAGTGATACTGTTTTTGATCATTATTTTCCTTGGCGGAGGCAACCCTAAGGACTTCCATTTAGTCTTCCCAACCATAATAGTCCTTACTCCACAGGGCATGGAACCAATGTGAATTTTGCCAAAAATCTAAGTGTATTTGTCCCATTTATACATTCTGGGACTGGAGAAATAATCACAGAATAAGTTAGGAGACCTACTAGACCTATTACGAGTTGGACTTCAGATCTGGCANAAGAAAAAGTATGTCAACAAAGCACTTCAAATTGCTGATGCCTCTCTCACCATTTCTCATCTTATAGGATTAGTGACGGGCAGGTCTTCTGGGCCTTGGCATTGTGGATGATTAAGATTTATATAGCATACCCACTCTAGCATTACAATTTCNCTGAGCCTTAAAATCTCTCCATCAGCACTAAGTTGGGGGAATTAGTGCTTTTCAGTAGGCCATCTTTTGAAAAATGCTTCAGTCTACCATTCAAAGGAAATTTTGCCACCATTTTTTTTTAACTGCACAAGATTCCACATTAAACCTAGGATATCCACTCAGAGGGCCCACATCAATAAATCAGGCTGATTCAGTTTTGTGTTCCTNCTACCATTATCCCACACCCTCAAAATCTACTCCCACACATATTCCCTAGACTTCTTGAATAAATTAGCAAACTCATTAAGCTTTTAGTAGTGAATTGCACCTCCACATGGTCTATACTTTCTCTCTCCCCTCTAAGAGCCTGCTTTACCTTAAGTCTGGTTATAGGTCTAGAGGCAACTATTAGCCTATGCATCAGGATGTAGCTCTTAGCTACTTCTCCAGTACCACTTGCCTGCCATTCTCCCGGCCCCCATGCTCCCCTCCATGATGATAATTGGAACGAAGCTCTGAAACTGCTCTCCACATTCCCAGAACTGAGCAGGTAGAAATGACAACAGATGCTGGAAGATAGATAGGTGTTCTGCTCGCCACAACTACGGCTGCAAAGTGAGGGACTTCCATAGTTGGGGTGCTNTCTACACACTGAAACTTGCAAAGCACCTGAGTAAAGGAAGAAGCTCCTGCTGTGTAGACAGCCTGAGCCCTGCAGGCGCGTTTCTAAGCTTTTCCCATTCCCCGTCCTATGTACACTGTGAGACTCTTACAACTTCGTATGATGCACAGAACATCTTTAGGGTGGTTTGTCCCAGCTGGGACCCAGAAGCCACAGGTTTAACTGCCACACCTTATCAGCACAAACTGGGTGGTGCGCCATCCATTGTCAAACTTGTGCTTCAGGTGCCACCTGGTGGTGATGAGATGTAAGAGGCCGCGTCTCAATGGACAAGGCTTGAG
Organism: Neotoma lepida; assembly: GCA_001675575.1. NCBI lineage: Eukaryota > Metazoa > Chordata > Mammalia > Rodentia > Cricetidae > Neotoma > Neotoma lepida. The sequence goes on along the minus strand of LZPO01066404.1, from coordinate 162,431 downwards.
CAGGCGAGTACCTGTACCTCCTGGACTTGGAGTTGCATGTGGAAACTATCATTGTTTCCGGCGGACGGGAAGCAGGGGGTCGGATGTGGAATTGGATATCAGCACACTCTGGAAGACAGAGGGGAGACATGATTTGAGGAAGTTTTCTTTTGTATTCTTCTTCAAAAGCTACTGTCCCTGGATGGCTCCACAGGAGCTTTATCATGGCAAATCTGCAGTCACACTGCCTAATTTTGGTTCCTCCATTCCTTAGTAATCACAGAAACGTAGCAGAATATACATGTACATTTTGGTTTCAATTCTTTAAATTTTTAATTTTATATGTATGGGTGTTTCGCCTGTGTGTATGTCTGTGTGCCACATGGGTGCCTGGTACCCGAGGATGCNAAAGAGGCTGTGGGGCGGCTACCCACCAACCCCACAGTTTCTCAGAATTTCCTTGGGTGTGAGTAGTGGGAAATATTAGACAGAAGGATTTTAGATTGTAGAGATAAGATAGAAAATAAAGGATAGCCTCGAGAGGGCCCGGAACCTATTTCACCGGCCCCGACTGTCTCTGCCCCAGGGTATTTATAGAAAAGCTAAGGGGTAGAGCAAAAGACCTTCCCCCAGCAAAGCCACGTGCAGACCATCTCAGACACCTGCACTCAGGCCCGTGGTCCAATCATCCTCTCTATGCAGACCTGCTGGGTAAAGCCACAAGGAAGCTGAAAATGGGCTCCCACAGGTCCCCCTTTCTTACCATATAAAAAACAACTCCTTATTAAGACCTTACAGCAGTCTCTATAGCTGTCACACCTCCCAAATATGGGAGTAGAGGATGATAAAAGATGGCATTTCTTTTGGGGAATGGTCTAAGGTGACTACAGCAATCTTAGCTACATCAAGGCCTTTCTAAATCAAACATCTCTTAATGCAATTACAAACTTAAAGAACCCTTTAAGCTTCATCATAAACAGGTTAACTTAAATATTGTTACACATAGTTACAGTCAGTTTTCTCAATCTTACGACTTAAACTCTTAATCGGTTTGACCTAATAAATGTTGCTATATATAGTTACAATTTTCTCAATCTTAGATCCATTTAAATTTCTTGCTAACAGAACATAGGATAAACTTC
>LZPO01066404.1:128788-141261 GCA_001675575.1 Neotoma lepida | reverse complement strand
GGGTAGGGACTCATTCAGGGCAGGAACTCATGCAGGGTAAGGACTCATTCAGGGCAGGAACTCATGCAGGGTAGGGACTCATTCAGGGCAGGAACAAATGCAGGGTAGGGACTCTTGCAGGGCAGGAACTTAGAAGCATGAACTGACACAGAGANCATGGAGAGAAGCTGACTTGCTTCCTAGTGCTCACTCAGCCTGCTTAGTCATATACACCACAGCCCAGGGATGGCACCACCCGCAATGCTAGGCCCCCGTCTCTTACTCAAATAAGCCATTATAACAAGCTGGTTAATGAATAACCCCCTTTTGTTGAGAACCTCTGGATTAGGGAAAGTGGAATTTAGTCTCATTTAGAAGTTTCTGCTGGAAAAGAAGAGAGCATGACTGATTGTGAAGACTTTCATCATNAGCTACAATGGACTCTTCACTCCATTACATTCTCCATCTCTTAGTGCTTCCTGTCTGCATACAAGAATCAGGTAACCATATTTCTGTTTTTGCAGATCTTTAGCTAGAAGTCAACTGTAAATAAATACTAGGTTGTGGGCATTCACTTTACCCCAGTAGGTAAAGAGAAATGTATGTTAGGTTTTGTGTATTAACAATACACCTGTATAATCATACAGCTAGAAAATCATTTAATATGAGCATTTTTGAAACAATGACTATAAAAAATGGGTAAAGATGAGAATGAAGGCAATCACACAGCCTCTGAGGTATATACAACTTGCTCAACTTGCAGACACTGGGGGAAATGGGTAGCATTCCATAGCAGTATTCAGACTTCTTTGCTTTTACTTTCTGTATCCTCGCTTTTCACACTATGGGTTTATTTTATCTGCTGTCAACTTTAAAATACAGATGACCATTTAGCATCTGTCCATTTGATTCTAGTTTCTTTATTTTATTGATTGACTCAATCACATTTTTAGAGGAAATGTAATGCTTTCAAAATCTAGGCCATATTTTGGCATGTGGGAAAGCACTTTCCATTCCGACTCACAGGAGGACTTTGTGAGGACTTTTAGGAGCCTATGAGAAGGAAGAACAGAGAAGGAAGGAGTGGGGAATGGCAAGGGTAAATGCAGAGGAGGAACCATTGCATAGAGCTCTTGGCTGTAGTGAGAAACATTCTCAGCCTTATACAGCCTGACGGCTCTGCAGTTGGTTTTTCACTATTTGCTCTTTGGGGGCCCACCACCCAGCTTCCAAATAAATACATGGAGGCTTATTCTTTCTTATAAATGCTCAGCCTTAGCAGCTTGGCTTGTTTCTAGCCAGCTTTTCTTAAATTATCCCGTCTACCTTTTGCCTCTGGGCTTTTACATTTCTCTGTTCTATATACCTTTTTTTACTTCTTACTCCATGGCTTGCTGTGTAGCTGGGTGACTGGTCCCTGGTGTCCTCTCTCCTCCTTTTGTCACTCCTCAATCTTTTTTTAAATCTTTTTTTAATTTTTTTTTCATTTTACATACCAACCACTGTTGTCCCTCCCTCCCCTTCTCCTGCTCCCCCACCTTCCCCCATCCCAGCCCCATCTATTCCTCATAGGGGGTAAGGTCTCCCTTGGGTATTTAACACAGGCCAACCAAGTTGGGGCAGGACCAAGCCCCACCCCCCTCAATCAAGGCTGAGTAAGGCATGGCACCATAGGGATTGGGCTCTATAAAGCCAGTTCATGTACCCTGGTTGAGTCCTGGTCCCATTGCAAGGGAACCCACAAAGAGATCAAGCCACACAACTGTCACCCTCATTCAGAAGGCCTAGTGTGGTCTCATTCAGGCTCCCCAGCTATCAATCCAGAGTCTGTGAACTCCCACTAGCTTGGGTCAGCTGTCTTTTTGTTTTTTCCCATCATGATCTTGACCCCCCTTGCTCTTATAATCCATCCTCCCTCTCTTCAACTGAACTCCAGGAGCTTGGTCAAGTGCTTGGCTGTGGGTCTCTGCATCTGCTTCCATCAGTCACTGGAGGTAGGTTCTATGATGACAATTAGGGTGGTCACCAATGTGAGTACAGGGGAAGGCTAGTTCAGGCGCTGTCTCTACCATTGCTAGGAGTGTTAGCTAAGGACATCCTTGTGGGTTTCTGGGGATTTCCCTAGCACTAGATTTCTCCCTATTCCCATAATGGCTCACTCTGTCAAGATATCTCTTTCATTGCTCTCCCTCTCTGTCCCTCCCCCAACTCAGCCATCTCAAACCCTCATGCTCCCACCCCCATTCCCTCTTCTTTATTCCCCCCTCCCAGTTTACCCAGGAGATCTTAATCCTTTCCTCTTCCTGGAGCGATCCATGAGAGGTCCTCTTAGGTCCTCCTCCTTACCTAGCTTCTCTGGGGTTGTGGATTGTAGCCTGTTTATCCTTTGCTTTGCGTTTGATATTCATTTATGAGTGAGTACATACCGTGTTTGTCTTTCTGGGTCTGGGTTACCTCACTCAGGATCATCTTTTCTAGTTCCATCCATTTGCCTACAAATTTCATAGTGACATTGTTTTTTTTTTACTGCTGCATAATACTCCATTGTGTAAATATACCACATTTTCTTTATCCATTCTTCGGTTGAGGGGCATCTAGGTTTTTTCCGGATTCTGGCTATTANGAATAGGCTGCTGTGAACATAGTTGAGCAAATGTTCTTGTGGTGTGGTTTAGCATCTTTTGGGTTTATGTGTAAGAAAGGTATCGCTTGGTCTTGAGGTAGGTTAATTCCAAATTTTCTGAGATACTGCCATACTGATTTCCAAAGTGGCTGTGTAAGTTTGCACTCGAACCAACAGTGGAGGAGTGTTCCCCTTTCTCCACATCCTCTCCAACATAAGCTGTCATCAGTGCTTTTGATCTTAGTCATCTGACAGGCCTAAGATGGTATCTCAGAGTCATTGATTGGCATTTCTCTGATGGTTAAGGATGCTGAACAGTTCTTTAAATGTCTCTTGGCCATTTGAGAGTCTTGTTTCTGTCTAACTTTGTTCACTTTTTTGTTTGTTTGAGACAGGGTCTCACTATTTAGCTCTAGCTGGTCTTGAACTAATAGAAATCTCAGAAGCATTCTGAGCCTTATACAGCCTGACAGCTCCCAATAACAGGGATCATAGAAGGGAATTATCTCCACAAGTTAACAATGTAAATCCATTTTTGAAAGTGGTCAAAGAAACTGTCAAAGGATTTTAAAACTGATAAATTAACTTACAAAGTTTTAATGAAATAAGAGTTATGATTATCACTAATCATTTAGATGGAAATTATGAGGATTAAATGCCTGTCTTATATTAGAGATAGAATTAGATTATTAAATGAAATAACCTCTTTATCCTTATAGAAAGATTATAGATATTGACTGATATTCATTGTGTGGGTCTCATAAAGACAATTTTTTGAGTGGCCCATGTGCTTTGACCATAGTTCTCTCTCATTATCTCTCCTTTTTCTCTTTTTCTATTATCCTTTTGGCTTTTTACCCTCTCCTCAATATTTACAGACTCTTGCTTTCATGTCATATATAGAGATACATGCACATGGTTTACACATGTATAAAAAATCTGGTTTCCATAAATGAGAGAACACTTGATATTTCTCTTACTGAGGCTGGCTTATTTTGATTATATATATTGAGGTCAGTTGCATCCATCTCTGAGCAAAGCCATTCTTACTTTATTAATTTTTAATGTCATTCTTTATGAATAAATAACATTCTATTTTACATCTATTCCAGATTTTCCTTATTCATTCACCTGTTGGTGGGTACCCAGGCTAATTCTATAGGTTGGTTTTGAAATGATGCTATAATAAACATGGATGTACAAATATCTTTTTGGACATTGACTTAGAATCCTTTTTCATGGTGAGTTCCACTGTGGATGTGCTAGATTGCAGTCTACATTGTCTTAGGATACCCCTTTCCCTGCATAATTGCCAGAATTTGTTATTATTTATTGTTATTCCAACTGAGATGAGATGGAATCTCAATGTAGTGTTAATTTTCTATCTCTGATGGCTAAGGATGTTGAGCATTTTTTTCATGTACTTATGGGTATTTGTACTTCATCTTTTAAGATCTTTGAAGTTTAAAGGACATGTTTTCATCATATATAGCACATTCTTAACTACTATCAGGTCCAGCTGTCTCCCTTATGTGTTCTTTGTGGATCCATTTTTTGTTGTTTGTTGTTTCTGTTGCTCAGTTGTTTGCTTGGTTCGTTGATTTGGGGATTGGAAATTTGGTTTGGATTGGTTGTTTTGCTGTTGTTGTTGTTCTTGTTGTTTATGTGGTTGTTTTGTCTGTTATTTAGCATGGAGGAGAGTAGTGTAAATACATGTTTATGAAATGCAGGCTGACTGGCTCTGGATCTTAATGCAGAGCACCCAAGCCCAATTGCATTCTTCAGAGAATAGCATCATCTGATTCAATATCTGAGTTCCATTTCTCCATCAATAGTTTATTGGGTGTGATACTATTTCCTTCTATGTAAATACAATAGAATTAAAGGGAGAACGGTGGGGACATGGGAAGGGAAAGGACCTCCTCATTTTTTAGTGTGTTTGAAGCCTCTGCCTAGCTCAGAATGAAGTGTTTCAGCACAATTTACAGCATTTCATATAAGGTTACTAGCATAAAGATATAATTCCTCTTATGAATAGGTATTTTATATTAAAGTAGCAATGAACCATGCTTAAGGCCTGGACATATATAACTTNGAATATGGCCTCATCCATTTTATTCAGGACACTCTCTGGGAATCTCAGACAAGACTAACTTTTAAAATCTTTCCTATGAGGATGTGTCTGAACATGAACTTCCCACAGTATCAGAGGTGCTGGATAATGCCCTGCTGTGAATATTGCGTGTTATGGGAAGAAGAGGGTAAGGGAATTTCTCCCTTAGATTCCACCTCAACAGAAACAAATGGTCCCAAGACTGTGGATAATGCATGTCCCACCACATGAACAAATATTTGTCTTCTCTATGACTGCAGATGTTGTAGACCTTTCCTTCACTCTCTGAAACTAGTTACAATAATGATATCAACCTTCCTGCCTCCCTAGAATCAATTATGTGCTCTCAGAAAACCACCCTGTAACCTCATTAATGCTGTTAAAAACCCAGAAAATATATAGCTTCAAAATCCACCCAAATCCTACATACAGAACTATTGTAAGAACTATGAAGTGTGAGGCTCTTTGAGAAGACTGTACTCACACTTAGGTATGTCTTACTTTCTGCAGTGTTAAAGAAACCTACACCCATGCTCTGAGGAATGTCTTTTCTTAACCCTCAACCTTAAAATATATGTGAAAATCTTTTATTTAAACCCTATGATTTTTTGAGTTTTTTTTTGAAATTCTCTTTTGCATTGAAGCCAAGAATAATGATTTGGCTTATTTAATATCTATTAAGAATTAAGGGACTCCTCAATTTCCTATGAGTAACAAATTGGAGTTGTGCCTCCTCCCCTGTGCTCTATAACACTAAATTATAAGACAGGACACCACAGGGAAGACAGTAAGAATTAGAAGATCAGTAATGAGCGTACATCAAGAAAGGAAAAAAAGCTTCATTTTCAAATATATTGTATGAAATTGATAATAGATGGACACAGATTTCTGAAAAAGACATTCTGGAGATGCTGGTATGTAACTGTTTACATGGAATGCAACCAACAAGTAGCTGGCCTGGAATTTAAGTGACAAAAATGATAACAAAAACACCAAAAAAACCGAATGTTTTCCTTCTTTATAAAATAGTTCTCAGAGGAGGTGATCAGAAGAAGACAATGGTTTGAGTGGGTTTCCTGTCAATTAAGTTTTCATTTTTGTGTGTGTGTGTGTGTGTGTGTATGTATGAGTACCTGAGTACATTTACCCACTGAGGACAGAGAAGAGAGTTGGAGTTACAGACAATTGTGAAACATTAGACATGGGTGTTGGAACTCAGATCCTCTGGAAAAGCAGTAGGTCTCTTTCTTAATAAGTGTTCTATTGCTTTGAAGAGACACCATGGCCAAGGCAATTCTTATAAAAGAAAGCATTTAATTAAGGGCTTGCTTACAGTTACAGAGGTTGAATTCTTTTTCATCATGATGGGAATCATGGCAATATAGGCAAAAATGATGCTGGAGCAGTAGCTGAGACCTACATCCTGATTCTATGACTGAGAGAGACACTCTGAGCTTAGCATGAGCATTTGAAACCTTTATGTCCACATCAAGTGACACACTTCCTCCATTAAGGCCATGCCTTCTAATCTTTGCAAATAGTACCACTCCCTGGTAACCAAGCATTAAAATCTATGAACCAATGGAGGCCATTCTTATTCAAACCACCCAAGTGTCTTAACCACTGAGCTACTTTCCAGTTTCAATTTAATTAAATTGTAATTTGAGGCTATTTAATGACTTCGTGGGAAAGTCAGATTTTTCTACTCCAGTTCTTTAGGTACAGGGCATAGTGGTGGCAGAATAATGTGTAGGTACTCTTAATGAGTCTTTTCACTCACTCTCACTCTCTGTGGCATTGTTACTGCTTGTGTGCACACATAATAGGGAATGCACATTAGCAAAACTTATGAAGACTGTCATAAGGACAGCTACTAGAATTTTCTTGCAAGTCAACAGTTTTTTCAGAGCCCATGTATAAAGCATGGGATAGCTACAAAGAACAGGATGATATTGAGAAAAATGTCTCTATACTCTAAGAGTCAGACAATAGAGACAGCCTAGGGATTCCAAGATACCCCTCTTAGAAAAAATATTTTCTGCCCTTTCACAGTTAGTGCAAAACACTCAAAACCTCTCTATGGATAGTCTGTGTTCAGGCACATCCTAGTGGAAGGAGAAATTTTATCTATATGTATATGTACATGTACATAATGCATATGTATAAGATGTATGTCTATATCTACCTACATTATAGATATCTATATAATCTATATCTATTTCTATATCTGTATCATCTATATCTATATATCTAGCTGTAGCTGGTCAGATAGATGTTGTGAATAATCCAACAAATGCCAGTCTGTCCTTGAAGTACACTCTTAAGAATAAACCTATTTCTCAGTAGGAAGTAGTCTTAAATGCATTGGCACAGGAGACTACTTCCTAAATATAACACCAGTAGCACAGACACCGAGAGCAACACTTAATAAATGGGACCTCCTAAAACTGAAAAGCTTCTGTAAGGCAAAGGACACAGTAAATAAGACAAAACAACAGCCTACAGAATACGAAAAGATCTTCACCAACCCCACATCTGAATAGAGGACTGATCTCCAAAATATATAAAGAACTCAAGAAACTAGACATCAAAATAGCAAATAATCCAATTTAAAAATGGGCTACAGAGCTAATCAGAGACTTCTCAAAGGAAAAATCTCAAATGGCTGAAAGACATTTAAAGAATTGGTCAACATTCTTAATTATTAGGGAAATGCAAATCATAACGACTCTGAGATACCATCTTACATCTGTCAGAATGGCTAAGATCAAAAGCACACTGAAGACAGCTTATGTTGGAGAGGATGTGGAGCAGGGGGAACACTCCTCCACTGTTGGTGGGAGTGCAAACTTATACAGCCACTTTGGAAATCAATATAGCGGTTTCTCAGAAAATTGGGAATCAATCTTCCTCAAGACCCAGCTATTCCACTCTTGGGCATATACTCAATGAATGTTCAATCATACCACAAGGACATATGCTCAACTATGTTCATAGCAGCATTATTCGTAATAGCCAGAACCTGGAAACAACCTAGATACCTCTCAACTGAAGAATGGATTAAGAAAATGTGGTACATATACACAATGGAGTACTACTCCGCAGAGAAAAACAGTGGCATCATGAAATTTGCAGGCAAATGGATAGAACTAGAAAATATCATCCTGAGTGAGGTAACCCAGACTCGGAAGGACAAACATAGTATGTATTCACTCATAAGTGGATACTAGATGTAAAGCAAAGGCTAACCAGACTATAACCTACAACTCCAGAGAAGCTAGCTAAAAAGGAAGACCCAAAGTGGGATGCATGGATTACCCTGGGAAGGGGAAATAGATGAGATGTCCATGAGCAAATGGGGGATGAGTGGTGGGCAATGGAGGGTAGGGGATAGAAGATGAGAACATAAGGGAATGGGATAGTTGAGCTGGCACAGGGATGGAGTGGTAAAGCAGTGAAATAGATACCATGATAGAGGAAGACATCATGGGGTTAGAGANAAACTGGATGTTAGAGAAGTTCCCAGGAATCCCCAGGGATGACCCCAACTTGGACTACTAGAAATAATGGAGAAGGTGCCTGAACTAAACTGGCTTGCCCCAGAGATCAGATCAGTGAATACCCTAGCTGTCATTACAGAGCTTTTCTCCAGTGATTGATGAAAGCAGATACAGAGATCCACAGCCAGGCATCAGGCAGAGCTCCAGGAGTCCAGTTGGGGCGAGAGAAGAGGGATTCTATGAGCAAATGCATCAAGATCATTATGGGGAAGCCTGCAGAGGCAGCCAAACCAAACTAGTGGGAACTCATGGAAGTTGGATCAATGGTCGTGGAGCCTACATGGGGCTGGGCTGGACCCTCTGCATGACAAGACAGTTGTGTAGTTTGATCTGCTTTGGGAGCCTCCTGGCGGTGGGATCAGAATCCATCCCTAATGCTTGAGCAGGTTTTTTGGAGCCCACTACCTATGATGGGGCACCTCTCGTAGGCCTGAGGCAGGGGGAGGGGCTTGGACTTGCCTCTACTGGATGTGCCTCCACATGGGAGGCTTTGCCTTCTTGTTTGGGTTGTGTGGAGGGGTTGGGAGGGGAAGTCTGAGGGGGACAGGAAGAGCGAAGAGGGGGATCTTTGATTGGTATGTAGAATGAATGAAAAAAAATTCATAATTAAAAAAAAGAATAAACCTATTTCTCATCTCATGATGAGGCATCATGCAGTTAAATTAACAGCCCATCTGCCCCATCAAGATAAGGATCTACTTCATTTCTGCCCCTCAGCTCCTNGCTCCACCCAGGAGCCCCAGAAAAGAACTCATGGTTCTTGGATCACATGTGCTCTTGACCCAATCTCTTTCTGTTGGTGTACTCTGTGCTTTACTGTCATTTTAATAAATCTNCACTTTTCTTTTTTCATAAATGACTACTTTTCTATGTCTTGGTCAATTCTCTGCCCCAAGTACAAAGAACCTGGGAATTGTGTCCTAGAAAAACCCCAAAATCTCCTCTAGTAATGTAAGTTTATGGAATTTCTGAAGGATAGGATAGCCAGGAAATTGATAAATTTTGGAATGAAGTGTAATTTAAAATAATTTTTGAATAAAATTATTTTCTGAGAATTTCATACATGAACACCATAGCTGCATAATTTTCCACTCCCTTTCCTCACTCCAGTTCCTCCTCTGTCCTCCATCCCTTCCTCAGAAATTCAGCCTCTGTGTCATTCTGAGTATCTGAAACTCTTTATGTACACTTGTCGAGGCTGGTGTCCAACTCACAGATATCTGACTACCCCTGTCCTGAGTGCTGAGCTTAAAGATGTGCAGTATCATGCCTTGATAGGAAAAAAAAGGAGGAAGGAGGCATCTTAGTTAGGATTACTATTGCTGTGATAAAANACCATAGACCAAAGCAGTTTGGGGAGGAAAGGGCTTCTTTTGATCACAGTTCCTTTTAACAATTCATCCTCAAAAGCAGTGAGGGTAGGAACTCATGCAGGTTAGGGATTCACTCAGGGCGGGAACTTAGAGGCATGAACTGACACAGAGGCCATGGAGGGAAGCTGGCCTGCTTCCTAGTGCTCACTCAGCCTGCTTAGTTGTATACACCACAGCCCAGGGATGGCACCACACACAATGCTAGGCTCCCCTCTCTTATTCAAATAAGCCATCACAACAAGCTAGTCAATGAATAACCCCTTTGTGGAGAACCTGGATTAGAAGAAGTAGATTCCAGTCTCATTTAGAAGTTTCTGGTGGAAAAGAAGAGAGCATGACTGATTGTGAAGACTTTCATCATTAGGTACAATGGACTCTTCACTCCATTACATTCTCCATCTCTTAGTGCTTCCTGTATGCATACAAGAATCAGGTAACTTTTTTTAATGGATCTTTAACTAGAAGTCAATGGCAAATAAATACTAGGTTACAGGACTTTTTCTTTTATCCCAGTAAGTAAAGAGAAATGTATGCTAGGTTCTCTATATTAAACATACACCTATATTATCACATAGGTAGGAAATCATTTAATGTGAACATTTTTGAAACAATGACTGTACAAAATGGGGTAAAGATGAGAATGAAGGCAATCATACAACCTCTGAGGTATGTACAATTTGCTCAAACTACATAGTTTCCTGTATGTCTGTTTCATGTAACTATAAAGATAGCAGACTGGTTAGATGCAAAGGATCTCCTCAAACATCTGTTATTTCCTTTGAATTGTGCCCATGTTCACAGTCAAACAGCATACATACCTTTTAATGTTGAGATGGACTTGTTTTGAGGTTCTTTGCTGTTGTTGAGTTTTGTTTGTTTGTTTGTTTGTTTGTTTTGAGACAGGGCTTCACTGTTTGTATCCTTAGTTGTCCTGGAACTCTCTCTGTAGACAGGGTGGCCTTGAACTCACAGACATCTGCCTATCTCTGCCTCCTGAGTGCTGTGACTAAAGGACTCTGCCACTACCTCCCGACTTGAGGCTCCTCTTGGTCACTAAGACTTTTTTATTATGTGGGCAAGCCTATAATTAATTTGCTTCATGGATCTGTCTATCATTACAAGCTAATCTAGTTTAAGAATTCAATAAATATTGTGTTATTATAATTGCTCATCCCAAATGATTGAATTGACAGCATTTAATCCATCAGCTTTTCTTCAAGTTAAGGCAATAACCAGTGCTCTTTAGAATTCAGGTGAGGGTCTAGAGAGCTGGCTTTGTAGGTAAGAGTTAAAAGCACATCATACTCTGTTGGAGGCCCCGAATTCTGTTCCAAGCACTTATATCAGGAGGTGCACAAACACCTGTAAATCCAGCTCCAGATGATCCAAAAACCTGTTTTATCCTCTGTGGGTATATGCACTCAAGAGTGCATACCCCAGGCCACAAGCATAATAAAAGAATAGCATAAATTTCTAAAAAAAAATTTCAGACTTTCAGGAGCAGAAACAAAAACCACGTTATACTCAAAAAAGAGGCTGAGGTTTAATGATAAAACTATGCTTAGCATAAGTGGGTCCTGAATTCAATCCCTAGTACTGAGCAAGAATAGTGAATAAATAAATATAATGCATAATGAAGAAGACCTCTCATGAAATAGCTCTGATTATAAAGGAGAAGAGAATCTGGGAGCAAATGATGATGAGGGGCAAAGCAGTATGGACACTGTTGTGGACAGCTTGTTACTTTTTTTATAGTTTGGGTTTTCATGTGTATTGTTTAATCTTTCCCTGAAGGCAGGGGCCAAATTACCTGTGGAAACTAAAATGTTTGTGGTGTCTGTTAACTGTCAGATGACCCTGTGTTCTCATTCAGCACTGTGAGTCAGGTAACATTGAAACAGACGAAAATGCTGGTTCAGGAAAGTAAAAAATACTGCTAAATCAACGCAGATAAAGCATGAGCACAGAACTGACTGATCAACACAGTGTTTCTATAAACAATAAACTTGCCTCAAGTGTTTGAGAATGTGGTAGTATGAATTTAATTGGCCCCCATAAGCTCATAGGGAGTGACACTATTAGGAGGTGTGGCTTTGTTGGAGTAGGTATGGCTTTATTGGAGAAAATGTGTCACTGTGGAGACAGGTTTTGAGGTTTCATATACACTCAAGCCATACCCAGTATCTCAGACCACTTCCTGTCACCTGTGAGTCAAGATGTAGGACGCTCAGCTACTTCTCCAGCACCATGTCTGCCTGCATGCCATTATATTGCACAGTGATGATAATGGACTAACTCTCTGAAATTGGAAGCAAACCACCCCAATTAAATGTTTTTACTTCATAAGAGTTGCTGTGGTCATAGTGTTTCTTCAGGGTTCCTGATGCTTTTGTACAGTTTAGATTCCCCACATTTATTTTGAAAAGTATTTGATAAAAAGTTGCTTGTAATTTGATCATGAAGATGGAATGAGTGGAGAACTTATGACATCATTTGAGTAAGGTGGATCCAAGTGTATGGTTGGGTTTTTAAGCTTTATATTTAAATAAAGAGGAAACTAGGGGAAATGGATAATATTCTAGAGCAGTATTCAGNCTCCGTTCCTTTTACCTTCCATATCCTAGCTCCTCACATTATGGGTTTATCTGTTGTTGACTTAAAAAAATAAATAAAAGATGACCACTTAACATCTATTCAATTGTTTCTGGTTTCTTTAATATATTGGTAGGATTTATTCACATTTTTAGAGGAAATGTAGTTTATTTAATCTCATTGTTGAATGAATTCCTTTGTGTAACACTATAATTTACTTATGCAATCTATTC
>LZPO01066404.1:112180-123958 GCA_001675575.1 Neotoma lepida | reverse complement strand
AAAAAAAAAAAAAAGCAGGCTGAGCAAGCCAGGGGAAGTAAGCCAGTAAGCAGCAATCCTCCATGATGTCTGCATCAGCTCCTGCCTCCAGGTTCTTGTCCTATTTGAGCTCCTGTCCAGACTTGCTTTTATGATGAATAAGGCTGTGGAGGTATAAGCTGCACAAACCCTTTCATTCACCACATTGGTTGCTTTAGTCATGGTGCTTCATGGCAGCAAAAGAAACCCTAAGACAAATCTTACTCATGGTAACTGTTTTAGCATTAACGAAAACCTTTATGAATATGTACAAGAATAGAGGAAGAACAACCTTTGCAGGGAGGATTATGAATTCGGTTTTGAACATTGTCATTTTTAAATGCTTGTTTTATAACCCAGGGAGGATGTTAATCAAGTATCTATATACGTGAATCTGGGATCTGTGGAGCAGATGTTAAGTTTTTGAATATAGAGGATATGATCTCCATAGAAAGAGAATGATTCTTTCAAATTTTAATTGATAGCCTGCTCTTGCAATGCACTGCCATGAGAAGCATTGTTTGGACAGTCTTCAATTTATTTCTATAGCACTGTCATGGTATCTCTAGGTCAGAGAACACACCTGACCCATTATCAACACTGGTGCCCACACCACCACCAACAGAGACTGAGGACTTAATGAGCTACCATCATCAGACAGACATAAATGGTAGTATGTGATTTCTTTCTGTTACTATATTCTTTAAATTTAGGAAGTAGTTTTCCAAATAAAATCATCGTTTGGTTAGCAGCAATTATTATTTTAGAAATAAATGGAGACAAATACTTGTTTCAATATATAATTCTGTTCCAGACAGCAGTAATTCAAGTGACATTTTATTTGTGTTAATATTTTTTCATTTTGAAATTAAAATTAGATTTATTTTAACTGATCCATAAAAATTATAGATATTTATGGAATATCATGTATATTCTAATAACAGGTTGAATGTGTCTGTTTACTCAGACTTTTATCATTTCTTTATGCTTAAAATTTATCAAATATTTTCTGCTAGATTGTAAAATCATATAGCACATTATCATTCTCTATAATTACTTTTCTTGGCAGTAGCATAAGGAAGTCTAACTGCTATGTAACTATAACTTGGTCCTGCTGATCAGCCTCTCCTCATCCCTCCTACCCTCTACCGACTAACTCTACTCATCAGCCTCTCCTCATCCCTCCTACCCTCTACTAATCCACTCTACTCATCAGCCTCTCCTCATCCCTCTTACTTTCTACTAACTCAGCCTCTAGTGACCTACCATTCTACTCAAAACACTATGATATGATTTTTAAGAATTCCTTATCTAGATAAAATCACATAGTATCTGTCTTCCTGTGCCTGGATTTTTTTTTTTACTTGACATAGTTGCACCCTAAGTTCCATCTATGTTGTTGCAAATGACAGAATTTCCTTTTCATGGTCAAATAATACTCATACAGGTGTGTGTATCACGATATCTAACTCCATTCATCAGTTAGGCAGGAAGTAACTTCATTTCTCATCTGTTGTGATAGTGCTACGGAGAACATGGAAGTACAGATATCTCCTCAACACTCTCAACATATTGATTTCTTTTCTTTTTAGATATATATTTGGTAATAGTATAGCCTGATCATATACTAGCTTTGTTTTTAACTTTTTGAGAAGCCTTCATCCTGTTTTCCATAACGGCCATACTAATTTATATTTCACCTACAGTATGCAAGAGTTCCCTTCTCCATATTCCCATGAACTTTTCTTTGGTCTTTTTAATAGTAACTATTCTTTTGGGGTAAGTTGCTATCTTCTGGTGGTTTTTATTTCATTTCCTTCATGAATAATGATGTTAATCATTTTTTCATGTACCCATTAGTTATGTAGTTTGCCTTCAGTGAGAAATATCGTTATAGGTTTATTGTCCATAAAATCAAGTAGTCTATTTTTTTATTGACTTCCTAAGTTCCTTATATGTCTACATATATAAAACTCATGTCAGATAGGTAGTTTACAAATATTTTCTTCTTTTCTGTAGATGGTCTCTTTAGTGCTATTGACTGTTCTCCTTGTTGACAGGAAATGTTTTAGTTTCATATAATTCATTTGTCAATTTTGGTCTTCTTGCTTGTGCATTTGGAATCTTGTCTGAAATGACCCTACTCATCCCACTTTCATAAATATTTTTTCATTAGATTTCTTCTAGTGGTTTTATAATTTCAAATTGCCTGTTTGAGCCTTCCCTCTACTTGGATTTGGTTTTTGCAACTTGTGGGAGAGATTGCTCTAATTTCATCCCCTTGTATGTGTGTTATGCAATTTCCCAAAAATATTTGCCAAAACCTCTGTCCTCCCTCTCTCTCTCCCTCTTTCTCTCTCTCTCTCTCTCTCTCTCTCTCTCTCTCTGTGTGTGTGTGTGTGTGTGTGTGTTTGTGTGTTCTTAGCACCTTTATTGCCAATCAGTTCTCTGTAGATGTGTGGGTTTATCACAGTGTTTATATTCTGTTCTACTGCTCTATGAGTCTGTGCTTTTCAAATATCATGCTGTTTTGATTAACTAAAGCTCCATGATATATTTAGAAGTCAGTGTGTGCAGTGCCTTCTGATTATTGATGAAGTTATACTGTTCTAGACAAATTTTGGCCTATTTAGCTAGTTCTGTGTAGAATGTCATTGAAATCATATGAACTCTTTGGATCACTTTGAGTACTGCAGATTTTCTGATGATTAAAATTCCCCCAGTCTCTAAGTACAAGGTATCTTTTCAGTGTGTGTGTATCTTCTTGGATTTCTTTGACTGCTGTTTTGTGATTTTTTTTCACTATAGAGACCTTTGGGAAGGCTGATGGTCTTTTGTGTATTTTGTCTCACCTCATCTTTGTTATATGTTTAATCAAGTCTCTCCTTTTTAGGAAAGGTCACATTTTTTTCTGTATGCAAGTTTTGTAATTTTTGCTGAGCTAATGTCTTGGTTCTCTTTATTTGTTCACTGTCATGAATGAATCCTTGTTTGTAAGTGAAATCTTGGTGGCTGTTAGTGGCAGGAAAATGCCTAAGTATTTTAACTTAACTTTGTTTGGAATCCTTGCTAAACTTTATGGATTCAGTCTTTCAATTGATTCTGATAGTTCTCCGAGCACATGGTCATTTCTCACAAATAATATTTAGATGGATTTTCTTTTCCAACTTTATATCTCACTTTTATACTAAATATGAAAGAAACAGCTTCCTTTTTATTTCTTAAACATAATACTTAAATATGCCATTAGATAAATGCTGGCTATTAAGGATAATATTGTGGGTATGAACTATCTTATTATTCTGAATAGGCTTTAAATTTTTGTCATGGAAAGGAGATTGATGGCTGAGGAAATGATCTAGTAAGTAAAGCGCTTACCTTGCAAGCATGAGGACTTGACTTCTATCCCGAGAACCCAAATACAAATGCAGTGGTGCAGTCTTTTCCTGTGCCAATGAGTTCAGGGTATTCTCCAAAATAGAGCCTTCATCCCTATATTTCAATATCTTTGGTTCAATAAGGTATTTTGCATGCTACCAAAAGAGAAATGTATATACAACATTAGCGACAAACTCTTTATCTACAATGATGTATTGCTTACAAGATATATTGGGGCAATGGTGGGCACAAAGCTTGTGGGAGTAACCAACCAATAACTAATTTGACTTAAGGCCCACTTCAGGAGTGAAACCCATACCAGACACTGCTTTGATGACCAAGAACCTGAGTCTAGATAGCCCAGGGACCTAGGGGAAAGCCAAATAATAGTGGTCAAAAAATGGGGGAAATATGATGATAAAATGACTCCTAATGATATTCTGCTATTCTCATAGATCAGTGCCTTGCTCAGTCATCATCAGAGGAGCTTCCTCCTGAAAGATGGGAACAAATACAGAGATTCATAAACAGACATTATTTGGAGAGTGAGAGACCTTGGAACACTCAGCCTTAAATAGAAAGTCTTGATCAACATGCCCAGTGCACCCAACACACACACTACCTCAGAGCTCAAGGAACCCTGCAGAAGAGGAGGCAGAAAGAGCAGAGGAGCCAGAAGGAATGGAGGACATCAAGAAAACAAAGCCTTCTAAATTAATATGAGCAAAGCTCATATGAACTCACAGAGACTGAAGCAGCATACACAGGGAACACTCAGGTCTGCACCAGGTCATTTGCTCCTATATTATGGTTTCCAATTTAGTGTTTTCATGGGATTCCTGAGTGTGAGAATTTTTGGGTGAGAATTTTTTGATCTCTGATTCTTGCACCTTCTCTTGGCCTCTTTTCCTTCTGTTGGTTTGTCTTGTACAACTTTGATATGATGATATTTGATTTATTTTACTATATCTTTGTATGCAGAAGTTTCTGTCCTGCCAGCAACTTCCAAATACCAGACAGCTACTTCCAAAATTACCACACAGAGGTGTCTATTAATTATAAATGCTCATCCAGCAGCTCAGACTTATTTCTAACTAGCTCTTACACTTAAATTAACCCATAATTCTTATTTATGTTTAGCCACATGGTTTGGTACTTTTTCTCAGTGCATCATTCTTATCTCCTGACTCCACCCTTCTCCTTCCCATCATTCTTAATTTGGTCACCAGGCCTATACTTCCTGCCTGGCTACTGGACAATCAGTGTTTTATTAAACCAATTTAAATGTCAAAACTTTACAATGTACAAGAGGATTATTTCACAACATATCTTGAAGAAAGTGAATGAATAAATGAAAACCTAGCCACTGGGGTAAAAGTACCTACCTGCTGGGAGAGGAAAAAGCAGTTTTCTCCAGTAGAATAAAACTAGATATATCTATCGCTCTAGTACAGGATTCATGCTCAAGAGTAGCTGACCAACCTGTAATGGACTCCACAGTTCTTTGTTTTTGTTTTTTGTATGCTTTGATTTGGATACATGTTTTTGTGGGGTATGTTGGGCCTATTTGTTTGTTTGTTTGCTTTGTGTTTTTTTGTTGTATTGGGTTTTTGGTTTTTGAGAAAGAACTTAAAGTTATGCGGATAGGGAGGAGGATAGAATCTGGAAGGACTTGGAGGAGGGGAAGAAACTAATCAGAATATGTTTAAATTTAAAAAGTGTTTTAAACAAAAAAAATACAAGAAAAAAAGAAAAATATTACAAACAGGGAAAATTATTTAGGCTCTGGCCACAAAAGTATATTTTATTCTATGACAATTCAAATTGTATATTTATGACATATAAATATTATACAAGACACTTTTAACTTAAGAAGTTTTTAAAATAATACACTAAGGTGGAAACTTTTATTACAAAAAACGTGAATTCAGTCTACTTCAATAGTTTGAAAATATTAATTCTTGGGGCTGGAGCAATGGTGCAGCAGGTAAGTGTATTTTCTACTCTTCTAGAGGACCCAGGTTTAATTGTTAGCACCCACATGAAGGCTCACATCCATGTGTAACTCCCAGGAGATTCTGCTTCTGACACTGTCTGTGGCTTCTGAATCTCTTTGATTCTTTTTCTTTTGTGAGAGTGTCTGTCTACTTGTATCTCTTTTGAAGGGTTAAGAAAGAATGTCTGCACGTCGCCCAACCACTGGACTCCTCAGAATTTCACTGAAGTAGAAGGCCCTTGAATTTTGGTTGGATTTAATGAAAGAGGTATCTTGATAGAGGCGGCCACTTTGGGGTTAGGGAGAAACCTGGTGCCAGGGAAAGTTCAGGAATCCACAAGGACGAGTCCAGCTAACATTCCTAGCAATAGTGGAGAGGGTGCCTGAACTGGCTTTTTCCTGTAATCAGATTGGTGACTACCCTAATAGTCATCATAGAACCTTCATCCAGTGACTGATGGAAGCAGATGCAGAGATCCACAGGCAAACACTGGATTGAGCTTCAGGAGTCCAGTTGAAGAGAGGGAGGAGGAATTGTACAAGCAAGGGGAGGTCAAGATCATGTTGGGGAAACTCACAGAGACAGCTGAAATGAGCTAGTGGGAGCTCAGAAGCTCTGCACACAGAGCAAGGGAGCCTGCGTGGGATCAACTTGGGCCCTCTGTTTGTGTGGGTGACAGTTATGTAGCTTGGTCTGTTTGTAGGGCCTCTAGCAGTGGGATCAGGACCTGTCCTTGTTACATGAGCTGGATTTTGAGAACCTATTGCCCATGCTGGGATGCCTAGCCAAGCCTTGATTCACGGAGAGGAGCTTGGCCTTGCCTCAACTTGATATGTCATGCTTTTGTGACTCCCATGGGAGGCCTGCCCCTTTCTGAATGGAAGAGGAGTGGATGGGGAGGGTAGATGAGAGGTGGGGGAAGGGAAAGGGAAGAGAGGAGGGAGAGGAAATTGTGGTTGGTATGTAAAATAAATGAAAAAAGTTAATAAATTTTCTTTTATAAAAAGATCAGGCTGTAGGCAGACCACTCTCTGTGAGTCATTTTCTTATTTTATGATGTTGGGGAAGCACCTAGCCTATTGTGGGTGATGCCAAACCTGGGCTGAAGGTTCTGTGTTCTATAAGAAAGCAGGCTGAGTGAGCTATGTTGAATAAGCCTAGAAGCAGCACTCCTCAATGGCTTCTATATCAGCTCCTGCATCCAGGTTTCTGCCCTGGCTGAGTTCCAGTCTTGACTTCCTTCAGTGATGAATACAGTGATATGAAAGTGTAAGCCAAATAAACCTTTTCCTCTCAAAANACACATTAAACCTAGAATATCCACTCAGAGGGCCCATCAATAAAATCAGGCTGATCCAGTTTTATATTCTTTCCAACATTACCCCAAACCCTTAAAATCCACTCACACGTGTATTCCCTAGACTTCTGCTTGAATAAATTAGCAAACCCATTAAGCTCTTTAGTAGTGAATTGCACCTCCACATCATCTATACTTTCTCCCTCCCCTCTAAGAGCCTGCTTTGCCTTACATCTGGATATAGGTCTAGTGGCAACTATTAGCCCATGCATCAGGATGTAGCTCTTAGCTACTTCTCCAGTACCACTTGCCCGCCATGCTCCCGGCCCCCATGCTCTCCTCCATGATAACCGAACGAAGCTCTGAAACTGCTCTCCACATTCCCAGAAGTGAGCAGGTAGAAATGACAACAGATGCTGGAAGATAGGTAGGTGATCTGCTCGCCACAACTATGGCTGCAAAGTGAGGGACTTCCATAGTTGGGGTGCTCTCTACACACTGAAACTTGAAGAGCATCTGAGTAAAGGAAGAAGCTCCTGCTGCGTAGACAGCCTGAGCCCTGCAGGCACGTTTCTAAGCTTTTCCCATTCCCCGTCCTATGTACACTGTGAGACTCTCTTACAACTTCATATGGTGCACAGAACATCTTTAGGGAGGTTTGTCCCAGCTGGGACCCAGAAGCTACAGGTTTAACTGCCACACCTTATCAGCACAAACTGGGTGGTGCGCCATCCATTGTCAAACTTGTGCTTCAGAGGCCACCTGGTGGTGATAAGATGCAAGAGGCCACGGTGGTGATAAGATGCAAGAGGCCACGTCTCAATGGACAAGGCTTGAGCAGGCAGAGTACCTGTACCTCCTGGACTTGGAGTTGCATGTGGAAACTATCATTGTTTCCGGGAGACGGGAAGCAGGGGGTCGGATGTGGAATTGGATATCAGCACACTCTGGAAGACAGAGGGGAGACATGATTTGAGGAAGTTTTCTTTTGTATTCTTCTTCAAAAGCTACTGTCCCTGGATGGCTCCACAGGAGCTTTATCATGGCAAATCTGCAGTCACACTGCCTAATTTAATTTTGGTTCCTCCATTCCCTAGTAATCACAGAAACGTAGCAGAATATACATGTACATTTTGATTTCAATTCTTTAAATTTTTAATTTTATATGTATGGGTGTTTCGCCTGTGTGTAAGTCTGTGGGCCACATGGGTGCCTGGTACCCGAGGATGCAAAAGAGGCCATTATTCCCTTGGAACTGGAGTTACAGAAGGGTGTGATTATCCATTTGTGTGTTGGGAATAAAACCCTGGTACTCTGGTACTCTGGATAGCATCCCTGTTCTTAATCCTTGAGACATCTCTNTAGGCCCAGTTTTCCTTTTCTTTTCTTTCTTTGCTTTTTTCTTTTCCTTTTTTAATGTCCTTTTTATTTATTTTTATTTTTATTTTTATTTTATTTTTTGCTATAGGGTTTCTCATAGCCAAGGGGGACTTGGAAACTGACACCTATCTAACTTACGGGTTATCTGATTCACAGTAAGATTGATAAGGGTACTTATCCAAGTACATTTGTATTTTATTCTGTAGGTCTGTATACTACAAATTGCTAATGGTTTGCTGGTTCTGAGTTAACCTGTAATCTAGGAAGGTCAAGAGGAAAGAATGACTGGTTCTCGTGCTTGTGAACCTACCTCCTGCTGCACAGAGATGATGAGGATGGATAGTAGAATTGTCCCTGCTACAGACAGAAAACAGTCGAGAGAACAGCACCACAACATGAATCTCAGTGACAAGACTGACCACCTCACCAGAAGGGAAAGACTAAATTTTAAAATGATTGGCAGCCTGTTTCCCTTCCCCACATCATCTGGCTAAAGATTAGATAGAAGACATCTTTAGTATGTGAATCCATTGCCTTCTCTGATTGCTGGTTCTCTGAGTAAAACATGGATTACTTGCTCAACTCCTTGGTGTTGCCTATGTTCCAGATAGCTCAGACCTCATTACAGCTGAAGATCTTGAATTCAAATTAGTTAATCTTCTCTGATAGTTAATAGTTGATTCTACATTGGGCTCCCTGAGATAGGAACACTCACCAAGAATGGGGTGGAACCATTCCATGGACTGGACCCCAAAATGAATAGAAAGGAGAGAGTCAGCTGAGCACTAACATTTACCTTTGCCTGCTTCCTGCCTGTAGATGCCATGTGACCAGAGGCCCATGTTTCTCCTGCCATGCCTTCTTCACCGTGATGGACTGTGCCCTAGAACTGTGAGTTCACACAACACCTTCCTTCCTTCAGATGCTTTCATCAAGTACTATGTCACAGCAATGAGAAAAGCAGTTTATAAGCCTCTAAATTCACAAAGTCTTCCACAATTTTCTCTTGTGCTTTATTCTCATAGTAAGGCCTTCCCAGAACGCTAATGTTGGCACATCTTACCTGCTCTTAACCACACACTCTGCTCTGCTACACAGCTTGGAAGGGATTAATATTACATAACAATCTTTATAGGAATAGGGCAATCAGAATGGTGCTATCCCAAGGCTGGGAGGCNAAACCAGGACGTATTTATGACTACAGATGACACACTTCTCCACTGAAAGTAGACTAACTATACAATGCCTACAGCACTAAAAATTTTTTCTATGAAAATTGATGTCCTAGCTAAGTTTAATTGTCAACTTGGTACATCTGAGAGTAAAGCCTCACCTGAGAAATTGACTAGATCACATTGGCCCATGGGATGTCTCTGTGTTGTTATTTTGATTGTTAATTGATGTAGAAGGACCCAGCCCACTGTGGGCAGCACTATCCCCTCAGATGGTGGGTCAAGGATGTATAAGAGACTTAGCTGGTAATGCCTCAATGTGGTGCTTTAAATAGGAAAAGACCCCCTTAAGCCTGTTATATAAATACTCNGTCCCCTTGATGACATTGGTTTGTGAATATTATGGAATCTTCTGTAGGTGTGGCCTTGATGGAAGGCATGTGTGACTAAAAAGTAGGTTTTGAGAATTCATAGTCTTTCCCACTTCCAGATAGCTTGTACTTTTGGTTTAAGATGGGATCTCTGGCTTCCTGTTGTCATGCTTCCTGGTCACTTAGGACTCTCTCTACGCCTTTTCATTTCTGTATTGGGAATGCCTGGTTTTGAGCCACCATGGCAGACTTCAGTAGCTGAAGATTATATGGCTTGCATAATGTAAATTATGCCTCTTACAAAAGAACTTTACCACTAATTCCATTGAATAGATTCTTGTTTAATGTGTCAGGAATGCAGTCTACATTCCTCATAGTNAGTATCTCTCATGGCAACATGAACCCAACTATTCTAAATATTATCATTTCCTTGTCTACATCTAGTTTGTCCTTGTCATTTCCATCTCAAGGAATAGGCTCAATGTATGTTTCTTGCTGTATCTTACCCTACGCACTCTTAGAGACTAGTATGTGTTATAGAAAACCTATACAACATTCTTAACTGAGGCAAGACTATTGGATCACTATCAGTATTGTCTTGCTACCAGAATCCTAAGCTAAAAATCCTAAGCACGTTTCTCTGAACGTGCATCTTATTGTCAAAGTTCTTGTCTAATGTCTTGAATCCTGTTCTATTCCCAGTAGCTGTATGCATACTCACTTCCAACTGCCTATGTGCTTTCAGACTGTGGACTCTGTTTATGCTGTCTTGCTACTTTTCTACATTATGAGCATCTACTGAGTGGCAAGGAAATGAGTCCTTTTTCAAATTTTCTTTATCCTTTTTTTGTATTCATGCAATTCTTAGATATAGTGCTCATATTTATTTATTATACATATCGGGGTAGATGCAAAATGAAGTGTTTTGAAATAGCATGCAATTAAAAAAGTATCACAGGAAGAGGAGTTGGGAAATCTTTAAGATGCATGTTCAAAAAATACTGCCAAATGTATACTTCTTATTGATAGGCAATGTATTGTCATATATGTTATAAGATTTCTTAATATCAGAGAAGTAAATTCTACTAGTAGTTTACTGTTCATTCACGATTGAGACACTTTCTTGTGCTTAAAGCATACAGAATCAATGTGATCATTAATTTAACAGATTTCTGCTTTACAACTCCTATGATGTATTCAATTTCTTTGGAGAATCTTGCAGTTTGAATAAAAATATCCCCCCTAGACTCTTATAGCTGAATGCATAGTCATCAGAGATNGCCACTGCTTGAGAGGGATTTGGAAGTCTGGCCTTGGAGTAGATGTGGACTTGTTGGGGGAATTGTGTCACTGGGGGTGGAGTTCGGCATTTCAATAGCCCAACCCAGTTCCAGTGTTTCTCTCCTTCTGCTGCCTGTCAATCTGTAGGACTCTCAAGTACTTCTCTAGCACTGTGTCTGCCTGCATGCCAACGTGTTCACCACTATGCTCTTGCATGGATGACAATGGACTAACCCTCTGCAAAGGTAAGCAAGGCCAAATTAAGGCTTTCTTTTATGAATTTCCATGGTCATGGTGTCTCTTCATAGCAATAGAACACTGACTAAGACAGGAATTGGTATCAGAGAGTGGTGTATTGCTAGGACAGGCCTGACCATGCTGCATATTGGTGGAATACAAATTTGGGGAGTTTGGATTAGGAAAGCAGTTGAAGTTGTTTAGCTGGGCTTAATGGACCATCCTAGCAGGAGGATCTTCAAAAGATAGTGCTGAGGACAATTTAAAGTGTGAGGGTCTAGCCCAAGAAGCTTCAGTGGGGAAGAATATTAGTTAGTGTCCTAGAGACTGTTCTTGTGATATTTAGGCAAAGACTGTGGCTGCCAACTTGCGGAAAGGAATTAAAGAAAAGCTTAAGCAGTGAAGGAAACCATTGGCAACAGGAAGCTGGTGCAAATATATTTGAGTGAGGGGGCCAAGTTCCAGGCCCAGCAAGCAGCAAAACTTGGCAGCTTTGGCCACATGGTTCTGGCTTTAGAGTTAAAGATACAAAAAGGGGGTTATGGAATCTCCCTCTGCAACTATGAAAAGCTGGTGAGGCCAGGCAAGTGTCAGGGATGTCTTCTGCATGGTGACCCAGAGTGGCCATTTTCTGAAGCTGTGAAAGT
>LZPO01066404.1:76301-87012 GCA_001675575.1 Neotoma lepida | reverse complement strand
GAGACAGGGTTTCTCTGTGTAGCTTTGGTGCCTTTCCTGGAACTCACTCAGTAGCCCAGGCTGGCCTCGAACTCACAGAGATCTGCCTGCCTCTGCCTCCCAAGTGCTGGGATTAAAGGCATGGACCACCACCATCCGGCATTTTTCCTCCATTTCTTTAAGGGAATTTTTTATTTCCTCTTTAAGGGCCTCCATTATCTTCATAAAGTTATTTTTAAGGTCATTTTCTTCTGCTTCATATGTGTTGGGATGTTCAGGTCTTGCTGTTGTAGGATCACTAAGTTCTGGTGGTGCCATATTGTTCTTTATGTTGTTGAATGTTCTTATGTCTACCCATTTCTTCCTTCAATCCATAGAGGTGGAGCTCCAGGTCCTCTTCTTCCAATTGGTGTAGGTGGGGCCTGTGGCTCCAATGGTCGCTGGTGCCACAGGTGATGGTTGGCAAGAGTGGCGGGGGAGGAGGCTGTTGCCCAGTCTTTGAGACTGTGATGGCTGTGGGAAGGCGCATGGAATATGCCCCTGGGGCCTAGGGGCTGGAGAACTGGGCTGTCCAGCCAGCAGATTAGGGCCTTATCTTCTTCCCAACTAGTGCAGGAGGGGCATGCGGCTCCAGTTGTCACTGGTGCCACAGGGGAACGGTTGGTGAGGGGGCAGGGAGGAAGTTGCTGCCTGGTCTCTGGGGCTATGGTGGCTGGGGNGAGGGCATCACAGAATATGTCTCAGGGTCCTAGGGGCTAGAGAACTGGACTGTCCAGTGGGAGATTAGGGCCTTATCTCTTTGCTCCTCAATCTTTCTTCCCAGATTTCTCCTCCTATTTATTCTCTCTGCCTGCCAACCCCGCCTGTTCCTTCCCCTGCCTAGCTATTGGCTGTTCAGCTCTTTATTAGACCAATCAGATGTTTTAGACAGGCAAAGCAACACAGCTTCACAGAGTTAAACAAATGTAACATAAAAGAATGCAACACATCTTTGCATCATTGAACAAATGTTCCACAGCATAAACAAATGTAACACATTTTCAATTAATATTCTACAACACAGCGCCAACCAACAGGGATCTTGGAAGGGAATTAAATACATCCACAAGTTAACAATGTAAATCTTTTTTAGCAAATGGTCAAAGAAACTGTCAAAGAAACTGATGAACTAATATAAAGTTTTAGTGAAATGAAAGTTAAGATTACTTCTGACTAAACATTCAGATGAAAATTATAAAGAGTGAATGCATGCCTTAGAGATAGAATTAGATAATTAAATAAAATAACCTGGTATATTTATACTTACAGAAAGATTGTTGATATTGACAAATATTCATTGTGTGGGTTTCATGAAGACAATCATCTTTTGAGTGAACCNTGTAGTTTCACCATATTCACTTCCTATAACCTCTCCATTCACTCTCTTCCCCTATTCTCCCTTTGTCTTTTCATTATTACATTTCCTTTCCACAGACTCCTGATTTCAATTCATATATTAAATGCATACATATAGTTTACATATTTATGTAAAATCTAGGATCCACCAATGAGAGAAAACTCAACATTTGTCTTTCTGAGGCTGGCTTATTTTGCTTATATGTCAATGGCCAGTTGCATCCATCTTCTAGCAAAGTCATCTTTTTAAATTTATTTTTAATGTCCTTCTTTATGAATGAATAAGACTTCATTATATATATATATATATATATATATATATATTCCAAATTTTCCTCATTTATTTATCTGTTGATGGGTACCTGGACTGATTCTATAGGTTGGTTTTGCTAATGATGCTACAATGAATGTGAATGTGCAAGTATCTCTGTGAGACATTGACTTAGAATCCCTTCTGTAGTGAGTTGCACTGTGGATGTACTAGTTTACAGTTTACAAACAGTGTCAAAAGATACCCCTTTCCCTAATTGCCAGCATTTGTTGTCATTAAAATAAGGTGAGATGGAATCTCAATGTGGTTTTAATTTTCACTTTTCTCATGACTAAGGACGTTGAGCATTATTTTTCATGTGTTTATGGATACTTGTACTTCATTTTTTTCAAACTTTTTGTTAGTTCTTTTGAAGTTCATATAACATATTTTGATCATATTCACTACATCCCAGCTCCTACCAGATCTAGTTCTCGTCCCTACTCACTTTTTGTGTTCTATTTTTGTTTGTTTGGTTGATTTGGGTGTTGGAAATTTTGGTTTGCTTTGGTTTTTTGTGGTTCTTTGGTTTGTCCATCATTGATTACAGAGGAGCATAGTGTAAATATATATGTTTATGAAATGCAGGCTGACTACTAATACTGGTGTTGAGAAGATAATGTCAATTGAATTCTTCAGGAAATAGCATTATCTCATGGTTAAAGGTCTGGCTTCTAGTTCCCCATCAATAATTTCCCTAGATAAGATAGAATACAGGAAGAATGATGGGAACATGGGAAGCAAAAGGACTTCCTCATCTTGGAGTCTAGTCTGAGCCCCTTTCAAGCTCAGCACAATTTACCAACATTTGATATGAAGGTTACTATCATAAATATATGCTTCCTCTCATTTGTAGGTATTTGCTATTAAAAAGCAATGGATAAGACTTAAGACCCAAAAATATATGGCTTTAAGAACAGTTTTATNCCGCTTTTCTGGACAGTTTCTTGGAATCTCAGACAAGACAAATAACTTTTTAAAATTGTTCCCACCAGGATATGTCTGAACACAAACTTCCAACTGGAGGGGAGGTGCTGGAAGTTGCCCTGCTGGGAATAGAATGGGTCATGTGAACAAGTGGATAAGGGAACTTCCCCCTTTGATTTTGCCTTAATGTAGATACAGTTCCCTAAGGCCATGGATCCCACACACCCCAACCATATGAACAAATATTTGCCTTTCTATGCAGATATTGGATCATTCCTTTAATCTCTTAAATGATTTACAATAATAATATTGAAGTTTCTTACTTCTCTGGGATCAACCAGGTGCTTCTTGGATACCATTCTGTAACTTCATTAATGTTTATGTGTAACCCATAAAATATATGGTCTCAAAGCCCATATATGTAGGACTATTATAGAGACAAATAAGTATAATGCGCATTTAAGAAGCCCATACCCATACCTATACCATACCATACCTATACCACACATAGGTGTGTCTTACTTTTTTCACTCTTTAAAAAACCTATACCCATGCTCTGGGGAGTGTCTTTTGCTTAATTCTCATGCTTAAAATATATATGAAAGCATCTTATTTAAATCTTAACTATGCCTTATAGGAGTTTGTTCTGAAATTCTTTTCTTCATTGAAGTCAAGAATCCTGATTTGTCTGAATCAAGGTCTATTAAAGATTAGGGCATACTTCAATTTCCCGTGAGTGATAGAGTGGAGCTGTGCCTCTTCCCCTGTGCTCCTTGACACTAACAGAACACCACACTGAAGACAATAATTATTAGATCACTGAGAAGTGTCCATCAATAAAGGGGAGAAAAGCTTCATTTTCCAATAGATTGTTTAGAGATGGTAGTGGATGGACACAGCTTTCCCAAGAAGAAGACATTCTGGGGAAGCTGGTGTATAATTGTGTACATGAAATGCAACAAACAGGTGACTGGACTGGAATTGAAATGACAAAAGCGATAACCAAAACACCTGGAAAGGAATGCTTCCTTCTTTATAAAATAGTTCCCAGAGGAGTTGATAAGAGGAAGATGATGGTTTCCTCTCAATTTAGTTTAACCTGTATTTGTGTGTGTGTGTGTGTGTGTGTGTGTGTGTATGTATGTCTATGTGTGTGTACATGGACATGAGCACCTGAGTGCAGTTCCCCATGGAGGCCAGAGAGGGAGCTGGAGTTACAAGTGTTTATAAGCCATTTGGCATGGATGTTGAACTTGGATTCTCTGCAAAAGCAGTAAGTGTCTTTCTTAATCATTGAGCTATTTCTCCAGCTCCAATTTAATAAGTTTGTAATAGATCTTTATGAATCTTTTCACTCACTCTCACTCTCTGTGGCATTTGCTATTGGTTGTGTACATATATAACAGCACATGCACATTAGGAAAAGCTTACTAACACTCTCATAGGGAGAGCTACTGGAATTTTCTTGCAATTCAATGGTTTTTAGAAAAGCTGTATAAATTTATACATGGAAAAGCCTATGTATAAATCATGTGATAGCTACAAAGAATATATTGGTATTTAGAAAAATGTCTCTACACCCACATAGGAAGGCAACAGAGACAGCCTAGGGACTCCAAGGACACATATCTTGGAAAAAAAATTTTNTGCCCTTTCCCAGTAGGATAACACTGAACACCTCCCTATAGATAATTTGTATCCAGGCATCTGAGTAGTAGGAGAAATTTTATGTATATGCATATGCACATATATATGCATATGATGTATATCTATAGCTATATCATCTATATCTATATTATCTATTGGTGTATCTGTTTCTATATGTATTTCATCTATATCTATATCTTCATTTCCATCTACATCTTTATCCATATCTAGCTATATCCAGTCAGATAGGTGTTGTGATTAAGCCAATGAAGGCCATCTGCCTTGAATTCACATGGTAATAAAAAACCCTGTTTCCCATCACATGATGAGGCACAAATATACTTAAATTAACAGTCCATCTGCTTGTCAAGATAAAGATCCACTTCATTCTGGCCCCTGGAGATCAGTTCCTCTCTCCACCTAGACTCATGATAAGAACCCCAGAAAAGAACTCATGACTCTTGGATCACATGTGTGATCCTTTTGCATGCAAAGCTTTTTAAATGGGGAAGTGAATTTCAGTCTCATTTGGAAGTTCAGCTAGAAAAGAAGAGATTTTGACAGTGAAGACTTTCGCCCACAGACACAATGGACTTTTCACTCCATTGCCTTCTCCATCTCTTAATGCTTTATATCTGCACACAAGAATCAGGTAACATTATTTCTTTTATAGATGTTTAGCTGGAAGTCAATNACAAATAAACACCAGGATACAGGCCATTTACTTTTACCCCAGTAGGTAAAAATGAATGTATGCTAGGTTCTATGTATTAATCATACACCTATATAATCACCTAGATAGCAAACCATTTAATGTGAGCATATTTGAAAGAATGACTATAAAAAAATGGGAGAAATGTGAGAATCAAT
The DNA here is from genome assembly GCA_001675575.1 of Neotoma lepida. Lineage (NCBI taxonomy): Eukaryota > Metazoa > Chordata > Mammalia > Rodentia > Cricetidae > Neotoma > Neotoma lepida. Next base: position 81,884 of record LZPO01066404.1, on the reverse strand, counting down.
GCAGACAAACAGCTTCTGAGGTATGTGCAACTTGTTCAAATTTCATAGTTTTCCACATGTCTGCTTTGTGATAACTATAAAGATTGTGAACTAGCTAGATGCAAAAGATCTCCTTACAACATCTGTCTGTTTCTTTGAATTATGCCTGTGCTCACAGTCAAGCAGCATACATATCTTTTAATGTTGAGATTGGCTTCTTGTGAGGCTCTTAATGGTCATTAAGCCTTTTTTTATTATGTGGGCAAGCCTATGCATAATTTGTTTTATGAATTTCTCTATCATCACAAGCTAATCTAATATAAGAATTCAAAAAATATTGATTTATTATTTTCTGCTCATCCTGAATGATTGAATTACTAACATTTATTCCATCAGTTTTCCTCAAGTTGAGGAAATAACTAGTGTTCTTTAAAAAATTGGAAGAGGGGTCTGGAGAGGTAGCTTAGTGGTGAAGAGTTAAGAAACTCAGTTATGTTCCCAGCACCTATGTCAGGAGACTCACAAACACCTGTAAATCCAGCTCCAAATCCNCTTCTACCCTTTGTGAGTACCTGCACTCATGGGCATATATGTGCAGTCACAAGCCTAGTTGAATATATAGAATAAATCTTTAAAAAATAGAATTCAGAAGAGGAAACAACAATGAAAATGTTAAACTCAAAAGAGAGGCTTGGGTTTAATGATAAAGCTTCTGCTTAGCATGAATGAGTCCTGGGTTCAATCCCTAGCACCAAGTAAGAGTAATAAATAAATAAACAAAATGCATAATGAGGAAGACTTTTGTCATGAAATAGCTCTGACTGTAAGGGAGAAGAGAATCTTGGAGCAAATGATGATGGAGGGCAAAGCAGTACAGACACTGTTGTGGAATCAGTGATGGACAGCTTGGTTGTTTATTTTTGTGTTGCAAGTATAGATTTTCATGCATATTGTCAGTTCTTCCCTGAAAGCAGGGACCAAATTACCCGCGGAAACTGAAATGTTTGTGGTAGATTTTAATTGTCAGGTGACCTCATGTTCTCATTTTATTCAACACTGTGAATCAGCCAAATGTTAAGAAATATCTGAGAGGAANGTGCTGAGGTGCAGGAAAATAAAATATTGCTAGAAAACACAGTCCTGCAAATCAGCCCAGGTAAAGCATGTGTGCAGAACTGACTGATGAACAGTGTGTCTCNAAATAATAAACCTGCCTCATGTGTTTGAGTGGGTCATGATGCTTTTGTATATTTTAGATTCACTGCATTTATTTTAAAAAATATTTGATACNAAGTTGCTTCTAATTTGATAATAAAAATAAAATAAGTGAACAGCTTATGACATCATATGAGTAAGGTAGATCAAGGTGTGTGGTTGGGTTTTAACCTTTGTTTTAAATGAAGCAGACACAGGGGAAGTGGATGGTATTCCACAGCACTATTCAGGCTCCTTTCCTTTTACTTTCTTAGTCAGTGTTCTATTGCTGTGAAGAGACATCATGATCACAGCAACTCTTATAAAATGAAACATTTATTTGGGGCTTGTTCACAGTTTCGGGGGTTTAGTCCATTATTCTTATGTTGTGGAACACTGTGGAATGCAGTCAGACATGGTAGCTGCGAGTGCTACNTNTGGATCCACAGGCAGCAGGTAAAGAAGTGAGTCACCGGGCCTGGCTTGAGCTTTTGAAACCCAATGCCCACCACCAGTGCCACACTTCTTCCAACAAGGTCACATTCACACCAACAAGGTCATATCTCCCTATCCCTCTCATGTAGTGCCAGTCCCTANGATCCAAGCATTCAAATACATGAGCCTATGGGGACCATTATTATACAAATCACCACATTTAACCCTCTAGAACCCATAGGCTTGCAGCCGTAGAATTATACAAAAATGTATTCACTCTGACTTCAAAAGTCCNCAAAGTCNATAACTGTATCAACACTGTTTAAAAGTTCAAAGCCTCTTAACTGTAATCCCCTGTAAAATAAAAATAAANAACCAGATNACATATTTCCAACATACAANGGAACATTATACGCATTACCATTCCAAAAGGAGGAAAGGGGTCATAGTGTAAAAATGTTGGACACAAACAAGAACAAAACCCAGGGGAGACCCTCCAATTACTGCATCTCCATGTTTAATGTCAATGAGCTCTTCAGATCTATCAGTCATTTCAGTTGGGAAGAGTTGATTGAAACTCTTCCCTCTCTTGAGCTGATCCCACACCTGNTCTGAAGACTTCTTTGGTAAGTATCCCATGGCTCTTGCATCTCCAGCATATTGAGGTCTCCACAACAGTATCTAAGCTTCACCTTCACAGCTTCATTCAGTGGTCTCTCTGAGCCTTCGTGCAGGGACACCGCTGACACATGCCTGGCCTCAGCATCTTGCTTTAGCTGCAGAGGGAGATTCCATAACCCCTTTTTTTTGTATTCTTGGCTCTAAAGCCAAGACCATGTGTCCAAAGCTGCCAAGTTCTAGTGCTTTCTGGGGCAGGAACTTGGCTCCTTTTTCAAATATATTTCCACAAGCCTTTTATTGTNGATGATTTCTTTCACTGCTTAAACTTTTCTTTAATTCCTTTCCACAGTTTGGAAGCTTAGTTCCATGGGGTTTACCCTCTGGTCACCACTGCATTTAATCCACTTAGCATCAGACATTTCTTTAAAGTTTTTAATCTTCTTGATTACCATACTCAACTTCCTTACACTCCATGGTACTCCTTTTCCCCTCAAACTGTACATTCAGTACTTTTCCTTGCTCAGCTTGGTTCTTTTCATTATAAATCAGCATAAGAGTGATTACTAAGAACCATATAACAGAGTCAATAGTATGCGCTCTTGAAATCTCCTCTGCCAATGCCATAATTCATAAATTCTTCAATTTAGCTTATGGCAAATTTTTAGGACAAGGGCAAAAAGCAGCCACATTCTTTGCCAAAATATCACAAGAACAGTCTCTAGGCTACTTCCTAATATTCTTCTCCTCTAAAGCCTCTTGGGCCAAGCCATCATAATCTANGTTGCTCTAAGCACTACTGCCATCCTATTGCTAGGGCCNATTAAGCCACNCTTAAAGAATGCAGTTGNTTTTCTAGTCCAAAGTCCCAACATCTACATTATGTCTATAAGCAAAATGGTCAGTCCTTGTTGTTGTTGAGTTTTTTTCTCTTTTTAGGGGCCNTCTACCCAGCTCCCNAAAAAATCACACAGGGAGTCTTATTCTTAATTATAAATGCCCAGCCTTAGCTGGGCTTATTCTTGCCAGCTTTCCTTAAGTTATCCCACCTACCTTTTACCTCTGGGCTTTTCCCTTTCTCTTGCTTCTGTAAATCTTACTATTACTCCATGGCTTGTTGTGCAGCTGAGTGGCTGGCCCCTGGAGTCCTCCTCCTTCTCTGGCTATTTCTTTTTTTCACAGATACCTCCTTTTATATATTCTCTCTGCCAGCCAGCCCTGCCTATCCTTTCTCCTGCCTTGCTATTGGCTGTTCAGTTCTTTATTAGACCATCAGGTGTTTTAAACAGGCAAAGTAACACAGCTTCACAGAGTTAAACAAATGCAACATAAACAAAAGTGACATACCTTTAAATAATATTCTACAACAAGTCCTGTTACAACAATATTCTCATCCCTGGTCCCTCGTACCTACTTCTGTCTTAGTCACTGTTCTATTGTTATGAAAAGACACCATGACCAGGGCAATTTTTATAAAAGAAAGCATTTAATTGGGGACTTGCATACAGTTTCAGAGGTTTAGTTCATTATCCTCATGGCAGGGAGCATGGCAGCATGCAAGCAGACATGGTAGCTGAGAGTTCTACATCCAGATGCACAGGCAGCAGGAAGAGACAGACACTGGACCTGGCTTGAACTTTTGATAGNTCAAATAGCACCTTCAGTGACACACTTCCTGCAACAAGGACACACCTNCTCCTGTAAGGCCACACCTTCTCTAAGTAGTCTGACTCCCTGGGGACCAAATGTTCAAGTATATGAGCCTATNGTGGCCGTTTTTATTCAAACTTCCACACTGTCCTTATTCTAGCTCCTCACACTATGGGTTTATTTTATCTGTTGATAACTTTAAAAATAATATGTGGCCACTTAGCATCTATTTATTTGTTTCTGGTTCTTTAAATATAATGATAGGATTTATCCACAATTTTAGAGGAAATATNGTTTATTAAATCTCATTTTGAATGAGTTTGTGTAGTACTATAATTTATGCAATCTATTCTTTTTAACATAATATTTTATTAATTATTGGAGAATTTATATAATGCAATTTGATCATATTTAGCCCTTAATACTCAAACTCCTCTCAGATCCACCTTCACTTCCCCACTCCAGATTCATATCCCTTTAAAAAAACAACCTACTGAATACAATGTGTCCTGCCCTTATACTCATAAGAAGTGACATTTGAAGATGAAGCCTGATACAAGTGTCTGTTTAACACCTTTCTANATGGCAGCCATGGAGAACAAACCTGCCTTATACTCATTCACTGCAATATGGTACAAAATATATTCTTAATTTGCAATTTTGATTTGATCATGACAAATAATGTTCCTATGAATATCTTTATTCATGTTTTTGGAAAACACATTCATGCACTTCTATGAGGTTTATATTATGAGTAGACTTACTTCTTGTAGAGAATGCTATGTTAAGTGATAACACCAAGGGTTTCCANTAAGTACCTAGCAGAATTTACACTGCCTTCAGCAGTGAATGTGAGATATGTTGTTTCTGCACATTCTCAGACTTGACATTGTTTGCCTTTCATTTTAGATATCTGGTGAATATGTAGTCCTCAGTTTAACTTGTATTTTCTTGATGAACAAGTTGACCACCTTAAGTAAGTACATGAACAATCCAGCCAGGTGTGGAATAATATATACTTTATAGTACATGTGTACATACATACATTAGTAATATNATACANGCTTGGTCATATACATGTATGATAAGTATATATACATACACATATNTTNCCTTATATTTATTAATTTATAATTCTTAATTTTTACCATTAGTAAGTATATATTAAGTAGTATGTGCCAGAAATCATTTTAGAAACTAGATATTCAAAGTGGGAAGAACATAGCATAGTTCTCATTCTTCTCTTTGTCTTTGTCTCTGTCTCTGTGTCTCTGTGTCTGTCTGTCTATCTGTCTGTCTGCCTCTGCCTTTCTCTCTCCTACTTCTGAGGATCCAATACAGGACTTTGAATGTGCCAGGCCCTGCACATTCAATGTGTATCGTTTTACCACTGATAATGTATATAGAATCTCCAGAAGTTTTCCTTTTTACTGAGACATAGTCTCAACTATATCATAGGTTGGTCTTGAATGCACAACCTTCCTTCCTTAGTCTGAAGTATGTCATCACCCATNCCTCCTTTTTAACTGAGCAGAAGAGGCAAATAAACTGGTAATCATAAGGCAGGGAGACAAGAGCCATTTGAATACTCTGCAGAAGTATGGAAGTATATATCTCTTAACACTGGACCTTATTTTCAGAGTCTTCACTGAGGATAAAGCATAACAATTATGAGACAGCTGTCCTAGGAAGAAATGTGACCATCTT
>LZPO01066404.1:43720-62705 GCA_001675575.1 Neotoma lepida | reverse complement strand
GCTCTTCAATTTAGCCTCAGACAGATTATTCGGACAGGGCAATATCACAATAGTCATCTCAAGGCCACTTCCTAATAGTCTTCTACTCTGAATCCTCTTGACCTGGGCCCCCATATTCCACATTGCCTCAGCCCCACTATCTTCCATGATCCTACTAGCATGGCCCATTAAGTTTAGCTTAAAGTGTCCACCAGTTTTCTAGGCCAAAGTCCCAAAGTCTTCCATAAAACAAATAGCATGTTCAGGCCTATCACAGCAATACCCTGCTCCCTGGTACCAACTTCTGTCTTAACCACTGTTCTGTTGCTGTGAAGAGACACCATGACCATGGCAACACTTACAAAAGNAAACATTTAATTGGGGCCTATTTACAGTTTCAGAGGTGTGGCCCATGGTTGTCATGGTAGGGAGCATGGAGGCATGCTGACAGACANGGTACTGGAGAAGTGGCTCAGAGTTCTACATCTAGACACACAGGCAACAGTAAGAGAGAGACACTGGGCCTAGTTTGAGTTTTAAATGTCATAGCCCACCCCCAGTGNCACACTCCTTCCAACAAGGCAACACCTAACAAGGGCACATCTCTTACTCCTTCCTAGTAGTGGCAGTCCCTGTTGCATAAGCATTCAAATATATGAACCTCTGGAAACCATCCTNAATTAAACCACCACAGTAAATGATAGACACTTATATCTTACTCTCGTAACATAACTACTATATCATAATTTCTCCAAGTTATTTATACATTAACCACTTGCTTACTCATTTCATATTTAACAATCAATAGAATAATTTGTTTCCTATCAAGATTCTCATTGACTTCAAGCTAGTTTCAATGTTTTTCAAGCATCAAAAGTCATTGTTCTATTAGTTTGTTTCTTGTGTGCACTAACCAACAACTATGCCATCACTGAAAATGGCATTGTCCCATGGTTAATCCAAATATAGTTTTGAAGTCACTCATTAGGAGCTCTTTCTGTGACTGTATCTATTAATATGCTTAAATGCATCATGATGTTGCTCATAATCAATAATTATCAGTAATGTGGGCAATTTAATAATATTTAAAATAATTAAAAATATAGTAACATTTGAATATATTAGGAATAGTTTAATGAAATCTCCAATTACATTTTCTTCTTACCAAGTAAAGGGTTTTTATGGTTTTTCAACAGCCAAGAACATTAACCCATTTCACTCTCAGAATGATTGTGTCAGATTCTCAAATCTATACTGTCTAAACTAAAAGAGAATTTGTACTTTCTTTGTAGTTCCTTTCCAATTTTTAATTTTGATCTATGGCAAAATACAGTGTCTCATATTGAGACTGAGAATTTAGCAACAAGCCAAACAGCCTTCACTATTCTCTAATGTCAAGAAGAAATGTTTTCCTCCCTTCTTGCTTAAACAGGGGACCTAAGACCACAGTGGATCTTTAACATTGTAGAGAAATACTCTAAATTTCTTTTTTTCCCAAAGCCTAGATTTTGGTGACTCTGCTGCTATGGGATATACCACTTTGATATGTGAACAAATTATTTGGAGTAACAAAGACCTCTTTGAAATAAAGTATTCACCTGTATTGACACTGATCATCAAGGCACTCAATCTGAAGGGTCTTATCATCTCTGCACTGTCTACACACCTCCAGAATTTCATTTTAGTCTTACANTTCAAAGCATGTTACATGGATTACGTTGATCATCTAGATTTCAAATTAGTGGCTGCATTTTAGGCTTCAGAGAGCTAAGGAAACAGTCACTCATTCAAGTGAAATGTTCCCCTGTTTAAAGCCTTAGCCTTTACAACACACTTGTCAGAGGGTGGGATGTATTAGAGGACTCCATCTCTGCCCCTTTCTCTTGGAAAATCTCCTATAACCTGAAGGATACAGCTATGAAAATCCTGGGGTCTTTGGGTCTGATGAACTTCAGATGTCAAGCTATAGGAAGATAAACAAAACTCAGTTTTAAGTATGAACATAGGACATTGTCTTAGGGTTTCATTGCTGTAAAGAGACACCATGACCATGGGGCTGGCTTATAGGTTCAGAGACTCAATCTATTATCAGCATGGCAGGACATGGTGGCATTCAGGCAGACATGGTGCTGGAGAGGTAGCTGAGAGTTCTACATCTTGAGCTGTAGGCAGAAGAAGGAGACTGCCACATGAGGCTTAACTTGAGCATGAGATCCCAAAACCCACTTCCATTGTGACATACTTTCTCCAACAAGGCCACACCTACTCCAAAAATGCCATACCTCCTAATAGTGCCACTCCCTATGGGCCAAGCTTTTAAACACATGAGTCTATGGGGGTCATTCCTATTCAAACCACCACATTCCACTCCCTGCCCCCCATAAGTTTGTAGCCATAACATAATGAAGAAATACATTCAGTCCAACTTTAAAAGCCACCATAGTTTACAACAGTCTCAAACCTATTTAAAATCCCAAATTTCGAAGTCTCTTCTTAGACTCATGCAATCTCTTAACTGTAATTCCTTCAAATAACAAAATAAAAAAGCAGATCACATACTTCCAACATTTAATGGCACAGGATATACATTACCATTCTAAAATGGAGGGAAGGGAGCATAGTAAGAAAATACTGGACTAAATCAAGACCAAAAGCCAGCTGGGCAAATTCCAAATTCTGCATCTCCATGTCTGATGTCAAAGTGCTCTTCAGATCTCCAACAACTCTTTTCAGNTTTGTTGACTACAACACACTTTTTTCCCTTGAGCTGGTTCCACTCCCTGTTAGTGGCTCTCCTAGGCAGGTTTCCCATGGCTCTGGCAACTCTAATATCTTGGAGTCTCCAAGGCAATCCAAGCTTCACCTTCACATCTTCATGCAGTGGCCTCTCTAGGCCTCCATTCAGAGACACCCTGACACATGCCTGGCCTCAGCAGCTTTCCTTAGTTGAGGATGGAGATTCCATAACCACTTTCTTCTATCCTCGACTCTAAAGCTAGAATGATATGGCTGAAGCTGTCATTCTGCTGCTTGATAGGGGTGGAACATGGCTCCCTTATACAATTACATCTTCATTAGCTTTGTGTTTTCAATGGTTTTCTTTACTGCCTAAACANGGCTATTCTGGAACTTGCTCTGTAGATCAGGCTGGCTTTGAATTTAGAAATCCATTACCCTCTGCCTTCTGAGTGCTGGAATTAAAGGCATGCACCACCACACCTGACTCTAAGATTTTCTTTAATTGCTTTTCACAAGTTGGAAGCTTAGCTGGGTGGGGTCTTGTCTGGAGATGACCACTCCCTTTATTCCCTTTATTATCTGGCTCTTCTTTAATCTGTGTATTTCCTTGAACATAAGACTTAACTCTATTACACTCTCTGGTGCCCTTTTTTTGTTGTTTGTTTTTATATTCTTTTACTCTTTTGGGGGGCTCACCACCCAGCTCCCAAATAAATAAATACACACATGGAGAGTTATTCTTACTTAAGAATGACCGGCCTTAGGTTGGCTTATTTCTAGCCAGTTTTTCTTAATTTAAATTATCCCACCTACCTTTTGCCTCTGGGCTTTTTCCTTTTCTTACTTCTGTAATCTTACTTTTACTCCTACTCTGTGGCTGGCTGTGTGGCTGGCCACTTCTTTTCTTACTCTTTCATCTCTCTTGCTTTTTCTTGTTTCTATTTATTCTCTCTGCCTGCCAGCCCTGCCTATCCTTCCTCCTGCCTTGCTATTGGCCATTGAACTCTTTGTTAGACCAATCAGGTATTTTACACAGGCACAGCAACACAGCTTCACAGAGTTAAACAAATGTAACATAAAGAACACAACACATCTTTGCAGCATTAAAACAAATATTCCACAGCATAAACAAATGTAACACATCTTAAAATAATATTCCACAACACTTTTTCTCCTCAGTCTGTACATTTTGTACCTTTACTGGCTCAGCATGCTCCTTTTTATTATAAATCTTTATAAGAGTAAACATTAGTAACTACATGATGGAGTCTATATTAGGCTGTTTTGAGATTTCCTTTGCCAATGCAAGTAATCCAAAACTCTTTACTTTAGCCTCAAGCAGACTTTTTGGACAAGGTAAAAAGCAGGCACATTCTTAGCCAAATTATGACAAGAACAATCTCTAAGNTACATACTAAAATTCTTCTTTGAAATCTCTTGAGCCAGTCCCTCATGCTCCTACTAGTGTGGCTCATTAAGCCTCACTAAAGCATGACATTTCTTTCCTAATCCAAAGTTCCCAAATCCACATTTCTACAAACAAAAGCATGGTCAGGCCTATCACAGCATTATCCCAGTCCTGGTACCAACTTCTGTCTTAGTTAGGGTTTCTATTGATGTGAAGAGACACCATGACCATAGCAACTCTTATAAAGAAAAACATTTAATTGGGGCTGGCATACAGTTTCAGAGGTTTAGTCCATTCTGGTCATAGTAGGACATGGTGGCATGCAGGCAGACATGGTTCTGGAAAAGTTTAGAGTTCTACATCTTGATCCACAGGCAGCAGAAAGAAACTGCCACACTAGGCTTAGCTTGATCATGAGACCTCAAAGACCACCTCCACAGTAACACACTTCCTCCAACATTGCTACATCTCCTAATAGTGCCACTCCCTATGGGCCAAGCATTCAAACATATGAGTCTATGGGGGCCATTCCTATCAAACCACACAGATATGTATGGAGGTTTGCTACCAGATCCTAAAAGGGATTCAAATTATTCTCCAANGGAGAATAAGGTTTAGAAGATTAAATAGACTACCCAACTAATATTAGTTATGCTATAGGTGTTTAAGATAAGTATAATAATACTCCATAGATTTTAAAACAAAATCAAGTAATATAATCTTTCTTCAAACTATACATTGANAGACCAAGCAGTTTGTTGCAAATCAAGAGAAGAATAAGGAAGTTTTGTGTATTTTTCTTCTTTCCCTGTTGTACAAGCTGGTGAGTTTTCCAGGCCCTCACTTGATGCCATAGTGTGCAGCAAACCTCTGGCTTGAATTCTTGTTCCCATTCCTGTATATTGACAGATTTCATAGAATTCCTNCAATGAGAATGAAGTGAAAACCTGTAATGATATAATTTGATAAGGAGACCTGACCTACTTTGTTCCATTATTAGGATGTAATGATCGACATTTGGTTTTTATGAANGCAGAGGGCTAGTGAGAAAGATGCAGCTTTCCATAATTTGGTCACATCAACCCAGGAACCACAGAGAATCACTAAGCATCAGTAAATTCTGAATGTTTTCTCATTTCGTGGAGAATTTCCTCCTGTTAATTCAACTGATTCATTTTAGAAACCTCTCATTAAAATTATGTTAAATCATCTGGGATAGCTTCTACTTCATTTTAATATCCATGACTTTTTCTTTTCTTCATATTATCTGGGAGATTATATAAACATTTTCTTCAAGTTCTCTCATGGAATTTTTCCTTCTTTTGAGATGCAAGCTTTTCATTTAAATTTTTTTTCAACTTAAAATGAAAATTGTTCATTTTTATTAATTAAATTATATTGTTGGCTACTCCCACACATGTATAATGTGTCCTGATTCCTTTCTGTTCTNGTCCCTTTCCTTATCTCCTTCCCATGCCAATCATCCCACCCCCACACACCTCTTCTCTCCACTCCTCATTCACCTAGGCTCATGACTTTTGATCTTTCCTTATGACCCACTTAGTTTAACCAGGGCCATCAGTGGTAATATCCAGTGAAGGCTGTAGAGTCACCAGTGGATGGATACACAACTGAAGACAAGCTTTTCGACTTTCCCTGAATATATCAGTAGGAAGTATTTAAGCACTGCAGAGTGGGGGAGACTGAGCCCCTCCTTCACCCATACTTGGCAGTTGGTGGGCTAAAATTCTTCATTTTTTCAAAAACTTTTCTTCAATACTTATGTTCAGAAAGCTATATCTTTCTAAGTATGTCTGGAAATAATAACTTGAAAGTCTCTAGTCATCTGGTTCACTAATTGTCTCTTTCCTTCACCTTCAAAGCTCATTCTTCTGTTCATGTTACATGTTTTCTAGGTCTCTTTCATCACAAGTTCTTGTCACTAAAGGGTATGTCAATATTCTTGCTCTTTTTTGTTTAATGGTTTATATTTTAATGCTATTTTTAAGGAGTNTCAAAAATACTAGAGATAAGTATTTGTGCTATGTTTGTTTCTTGATAAATCTATTGATTATGTTATCATGGTTAGTTTTAATTATTTATTAAAATTCAGGTGTCCATAAGAAGTAATTCATCAATTCAGAATATGGTTCTTCATCACGTAGTTATATGATGAATATTAGGGATGTGAATTCCTGATTCTGGTGAAATCCTTGTGCAGTTATTTTGCTTTGTTGGAATTGCCTTCAGAAAAGGGTTCATATTTCAGTGTCAAATTCTTTATGTTCAATCTTTTCCACCCACGTAAAATGGTTATGTAGTATCTCATTGAAAAAGAATAGTAGAAAGTAGATAAAAACCACATCTATGCAATCAAAGGCAAAGCCATAGTGCCTCACTTAAAAGCATGCACATTCCTAAGTATATTCAAGGAAAGAAGAAACTACTACCTATGATTTTCCTTTTCTTTCTATGGTAATGAGAAANCATCTTATAGAATAAATTGGAATGTCAATTAAGCTGTAGCAAATCAAAAAACATTACAANTTAAAGGCTCCAAGAGAGCAGTATAATGTAACCAGAGAAAGAATATGTTCTGGTTTATGTTTTTCAGGTACCATTAATTGTTCTTTAAATTGGAAGAAAACTGCAGTTGTATTCATTAATCTGTTTCTTATTTCATGTATCATCTTTGGGATTGTTCTCTATAGTAATTTCAAAAAGAAAAGGTAAGCTATATGATAACTTGATGTGACAGAGAAACTAGATACAATAGCACTAGCTATGAATATTATTTTAAAGAAATTCCAAGGGGTCTGGAAAAGTCCATCATGCAGCNGATATTGAAGAACTTGTTTCCACGGGCTCAGCAGTTTCTGACATCAAATAGTCGTAAACGTAGAGACTGTTGGCAAGCATTTCTGTTTATGGTGAGTTTCGTATAAGATTCTTTTTTTATATAAAGAAAAGATTTGTTTATTTTTTTATTTTATGTTTACAGGTATTTTGCCTCTGTGTATCTGGTGCCCCTGGAAGGCAGAAGAAGGTGTTGAAACTCAAGTTACAGGCAACTATGAAACCTCTCTATGGGTGCTGGGAACTGAACCAGGGCCCTCTGAACAGGCAACAAATGCTCTTAACTGGGGCTGGTGAGGTGGCTCAGAGGTTAAGAGCACTGATACTCTTCCAGAGGTCCTGAGTTCAATTCCTAGCAACCACATGGTGGCTCACAACAATCTCTGAGAGATCTAGTGCCCTCTTCTGGCATGCAGGCATACATGCAAAACACATAATATATAGATAAATAGATAAATCTTTTTTAAAAAATGCTCTTAACTACTGAGCCATTTCTCCACCCTAGTTTTAAGATTCTTTATTGATCCTGGGGCAGTGATGGTGCATGTCTTGAATCCCTTCACTGGGGAGGCAGAGGCACACAGATCTCTGAGTTCAAGGCCAGCCAGGTCTAGGCAGAGAAACCCTGTCTTAAAAAACAAAATAAAACAAAATGATTCTTTATTGAGGACAAATTTTCACATAATACAGCATAGGGCCCAGGACAATAGGTGGNGAGGAAGAGGTAAAGACTGGAAGCTTGAGATAGGTCCATCTGAGGCACAAGCTGAAAACAAGNTCTTACATTTCAGGATTAATATAGTAAAATACCCANCCATTTGTTCAGCTCTNCTCGTGGACAGCAATGCATGGTGGAAATAAGATACTAGGCAGTGACAGTAGAAACCATAAANGTAATTGGTAGCATGTGATTTATTTTGCTGTCATTATGTATTCTTTAAATTTAACAATCTGTGGGGTTTTGTTCTGCACCATCTCAATACGGGGAAATGTATAAACCAAAGAAGGGTGAGAATCTAATCTATAATCTAGAAGGCTCTCCCATTGGGATATGGAAGAGAAGTCTTAGAAGACAAGAATGAAGGAGCGTTTTGAAGAGACGGCTACAGTAGTCAGGAGACAGATGGGAACTGTCTAGACTGAAGAGGTAGAAGGAGGAGGAGGGGTTAAGGTTATATTCGGGATGGGAAGGTTTCCTGAGCGACAGGTATGGAGAAAGAGTGAGAGGAAAGGATTATCGTACTCAAGGTAGTGTTTTAGTATTAAAGAGAACTTTACAAATATGTACAGGAATAGACAGAGAGCAAGCTTTGGAGGGAGGATTAAGAATTTTGTTTTAAACGTTGTCATTTTTAAATGCCTATTTTATACTCGAGGGAGAATGAATGTTAATTAAGTATCTACATGTATGAATCTGCGGTTTGTGGAACAGATGATAAGTTTTTGGAATTTAGAGGATATGATCTCCATGGAGACAGATTATNAACTATTGCTCTTACTACTTTAAAGTAAAAACAATAGGCAAGTTGTAGTAATTTGGTCAAACTCTCAAGAGAATTTATGTATGAATCTCTCAAATTCTAACTGATGCCCTTGTCTTACAATGTGCAGCCATGAGGGGGAGTGTTTATTCAGTTTATTTCTATAATAGTGTCATGGTATCTCTAGGTCAGAGAACACACCTGAACCATCATCAACACAGAGGCCATTATCAACACTGGTGCCCACACTGCCATCAACAGAGACTGAGAACTTAATGAGCCAACGTCGTCAGGCAAAGATATAATTTGTAGTATCTGATTTCTTTCTGTCATGTCTTCTTTAAATTTAGGAAGTAACCTTACAAATTTGGTCATGCATTGGCTAGCAGCAATTATCATTTTAGAAATAAGTGGTGACAACTGTTTGTTTCAATGTATAATTCTATTCCAAAAGCAGTAAATTCAAATGAGGTTTTATTTTTGTTAATGTCTTTACATTTTTCAATTTAAATTAGGTTTAATGGAAACATAGTAATTATAGATATTTATGGAGTACCATGTATATTTTGATCATGTCTATACTTGTCTTTCTATACCTGGAATTTTTTACTTGACATGGATGTACCCCAAGTTCCAAAGATGTTGTTGCAAATGATAGAATTTCCTATTTATGGCCAAATAGTATCACACTAGTGTGTGTATGACATTTTCCCCATTCACCAGTTCCACAAAGTAGTTGCTTCATTTTTATCTGTTCTAAATAGTGCTACAGAGCACATGGAATCCCAGACATCTCAACATTTTCAACATATTGATTTCTTTTCCTTTTAGATATATATCCAATAATGGGATAGCTTGATCATATAGTAGCTTTGTTTTTAACTTTTTGAAAAGCCTTGACACTGTTTTCTATAATGGCCATAAAATTTACATTTCACATTCAGTATGCAAGGATTCCTTTCTCCATATGCATACATCACTTTTCTTTGTTGTTTTTAATAGTAACGATTCTTATGGAGTAAGCTGTTATCTTCTGGTGGTTTTGATTTGCATTTCCCTGATGATTAGTGACGGTAAGCATTTTTTTCATGTGCCCATTAGTAACTTTGTATGCTTCCTTGAGATATGTCTATTTAGGTGTATTGCCCATAAAACCAAGTAGCTTTTTTTTTTTTTTGAGTTCTTAACTTCCTTATATGTCTTCAATTATCAAATCCCTTTCAGATGTGGAGTTTGCAAATATTTTATTCCTTTCAGAAGGTGGTCACTTTCATGCTATTGTTGACTGTTTTCCTTGTTGACCAGAAATGTTTAAATATCATGGAATCCAGTTGTTTATTTTGGTTTTGTTGCCTGAGCTTTTGGAATCTTATCTGAAATGTCCTTATTGACTCCACTTTCCTGAGTATTTTTCCTAAGATCTATTCTAGTGGTTTTATAATCATATATTTATAGGATTTGATATTTATATTTTAAAACCTATATAAAAACTTACATATAATATATATGTATAAAATATTCATATATTATACATATAAATATAATATATATAAACCTACATATAATATAGGTTTTCAAATCCTACATTTGAGCCTTCCTTCTAGTTATATTTGATTTTTGCAACTTGTGTGAGAACGGCTCCACTTTCATCCTTTTGCTTGTGAGTTATTCAATTTCCCTAACAATATTTATTGAAAACACTGTTGTTTTTTAATATGTATGTGTGTTCTTAGCACCTTTGTTGAAAATTAGTTCTCTGTAGATGTGTGGGTTTATTGAAGAGTCTCTATTCTGTTCTGTTAGTCTGTGTCTGTATTTTTCAAATAAATACCATGCTGTTTTTTATTACCTACAGCTTCGTGATATATTTTGAAGTCAGGAGGGCCAGAGTCTTTAGGTTCTTTTGATAGTTCTGTGTAGAATGTCACAGAAATCGCATGAACTCTTTGGATCACTTTAATTACTGCAGACCTTTGATGATTTGAATTCCTCCAGTCTATGAATACAAGGCATCTTGTCAGTGTGTGTACTTTATTTGATTTCTTTGATGTTTTGTGATTATTTTGTTTTTCACTGTGGAAAGCTTTAGGAAAGCTGATGGCCTTTTTAGTGTAATTTTCTCACCTCATCTTTGTTACACGTTTATTCGAGTCTCTCCTTTTCAGGAAAGGTCACATTTTTCTCTGTATATGAGTTTCTTTTTAGATATATATCCAGTAATGGGATAGCTTGATTATATAGTAGCTTTGTTTTTAACTTTTTGAGAGGCCTTCATACTCTTTTCCACAATGGCCATAAAATTTACATTTCATTTTCAGTATGCAAGGATTCCTTTCTCCACATGCATACATCACTTCTCTTTGTTGTATATGAGTTTCATAATTTTCACTGATCTAATGCCTTGGTTCTTTTTATTTGTTCTCTGTCGTGAATCTCCTTGTTTGTACATAAAATCTTGGTGTCTGTTAGGGGCAAGGAACANTCCTTGATAGTATAAAGTAGTTTGTGTTTGGAATGCTGGCTAGTTTTATGTCAAGTTGTCACAAACTAGAGTCACTGGAGAGGAAGGAACCTTAACTGTCTCAATAGTATTGAGCTATAGGCAGGCCTGTAGATTATTTTCTTCATTAGTGATTGATGGGCCCAGCCCATTGTGGGTGGTACCACCCCTACACTGGTGGCCCTGAGTTCTATAAGAAAGCAGGTTGAGCATTCTGTAGAGAGCAAGCCAGTAAGCAGCACAACTCCATGGCCTCTGCACCAGCTCCTGCCTCCAGGTTCCTGCTCTGTTTGAGTTCCTGACTTCCTTTGATGATGAACAGTAATCCAAGGATAAGCCAAATAAACACTTTCTTCCCTAACTTGCTTTTGGTCATGGTGTTTCACTGAAGAAACAGAGTCCCCATCTAAAACAAGTTGATACCAGGATTGCAGGGTATTTCTGTGACAGACTTGACCATGTTGTTTTGAGAGCATTGTGGAAGGACTTCGGAACATTGCGCAAGAAAAGCCACTTAGTGTTCATTCAACTCTTGGTGAATTGTTCTGTAGGAGAATGGAAGATAAGGATATTGAGGGCAATGCAAAAGATGGAGGCATGGTTTGTGAAGTTTCAGGGATGATTTTAAAGACTCTATTGGGGCCATTTGTTATTTTCAATTAAAATTCTGTGTTTCCAGTTAGCTGGGGCTGAGGAATCAGCTGTGATTAACAAGATACCAGAAATACTAAAGTTACACCTTTGCTTTGCTGGGGTAATTGAAGCTGGTTTGCTGGAGCTGAGAAATCAGTGGTGATTAAGAGAAACCTGCATCATTGAGGAGAAATCTTCTGGGAAGGGTTTTATGAGAGTCAGCACACAGAAGTTGTGTTCCAGAGGTGTCCAAAGTTGTCTAACTGAACTTGGTAGTGTAGGAGTCACTCAGGTGGTCCTGGTTTTGAATNAAAGGGATCATAGAGAGCAGCTGAGGCTTGGCACTGTGAGATGCCAGGAGAGGACTTTGAAGATACAGAACTGAATGAGTCATGGAGAGAAGTTGATGCTTGTCACTATGTAGAGAGCCTAGGAGAGGCTATTGGTGAAAGTGCAGCCCAATTTCAGCAGAAGACCCCAGAATTTTGGAGATGCAAGAACCGTGAGATGACCACCAAGAACAGCAGCAGCAGAGGAGTGGGCCAATGGGAGCCTAGAAGACAAGCTGTGTGTGCTGCAGGGGGCAGAGCCAGAGAAGTGACCCAAGGCCTTTAGAGGAGCACAGAAGATTGTGAGTAAATTGTGGACATTGGATGTTGAGTTATTTATACTGTTGGAGTTTGGTTTTGCTTAGTTCAGATTGTGACTGTGCCCTAGTTCTTCCCTCTTGAAATAAGAAAGTACTTCATTTATTTTTTATTTTACAGGAACATAATACAATTGAGAGATTGCATTTGAAAAGGAACTTTAGGTTTTAAGAGACTTTGGGTTTTCTTAAAGAGACTGAATTTTAAAGTGTTTGAATTTGTAAAGACTGTGAGACTTTTAAGATATTTATGTTTTTAATGTGAGATCTTGGGGATGAATAAGAAAGGAAAGGTTATGGTGTAATATTTTTTGTGGGTTAAGTTGACAAGGGGTCAGTTGACAAGGGGTCAGTTGTCCTGGTTAGTTTTATGTCAACTTGACACTAGCTAGAGTCACTGCAGAGGAGGAAGTCTCATTTGAGAAAACACCTCCATAAGACTGGGGAGTAAGCAGTCCTGTAGGGTATTTTCTTAATTTGTAATTGATGTGGGTGGGTCTAGTCCATTGAGGGTGGTACCACCCCTGAGAAGGTGGCCCTGGGTTCAATAAGAAACAGGCTGAGCAAGCCATAAAGAGCAAGTCAGTAAACAATACCCAGCCATGGCCCCTGCATCAGCTCCCCACTCCAGGTTCTAACCCTGCTTGACCTCCTGTCCTGACTTCCTTTGATGATGAAGAGTGATATGGAAGTATAAGCCAAATAAATCTTTTCTTCCTCAACTTGATTTTAGTCATGGCATTTCATTGCAGCAATAGAAACCCTGACTAAGACAAGATTCAAAGTCTTTTGATGGATTCTGATAGTTCTCCGTGCACATGGTCATCTCTCACGAATAATACTAATGTGGGATCTCTGAACATAATATTTAAGTATGACATTTGATAAACGCTGGCTATTAAGAATCTTTTGGTGGGTAAGAAATGTCTTATTATTCTGATTTTTAAAAAATTATGGAAATGTGATTAATGACTGGGGAAATAACACACTCTACCACCATTACCACCACCGTCAAAATAACAGGAATTAACAATAATTGGTCCTTAATATCTCTCAGTATGTATGGACTCAATTCCCCCAATAAAAAGATACAAAGCAACAGAATGGTTGTGAAAACAGGATCCATTCTTTTTGCTTGGAAAAAAAAGNTTTTCCAAGCAAATGGACCATAGAATCAAATTGGTGTAGCCATTCTTATATCTAACAAAAGAGACTTACAACTAAAATTAATCAAAAGAGATGGGGAAGGACACTTCCTACTCATAAAAGGAAAAATTCACCAAGATGATGTTTCAGTTATTAACATCTATGCCCCAAGTGCAAGGGCACTCACATTTGTAAAAGAAGCAGTAAAGCTTAAATCACATATAAAGCCTATACATTAATAGTTGGAGACTTCACCACCCCATTCTCACCAATGGATAGGTCATCCAGATGAAAACTAAACAGAGAAATAATGAAACTAATAGACATTATGAATCAAGCGGACCTAACAGATATCTACAGAGCACAAAAGAATACACCTTCTTCTCAGCACCTTAAGAACTTTCTCCAAAATTGACTACATATGTGGTCTCAAAGCAAGTCTCAACTGATACAAGAGAATTGAAAAAGCTCCCTATATCCTATTAGACCACCACAGATTAATGTTGAATTTCAACAATAGAAACAACAGAAAGCCTACAACCTCATGGATACTGAACAACTCTCTACTGAATGACCACTGGGTCAGGAAGAAATAAAGAAAGAAATTAAAGACTTTCTAGAATTCAATGAAAATGAATGCAGAACATACTCAAACTTATGGGACACAATGAAAGTGGTGCTAAGAGGAAAGTTCATAGCACCAAGTGCCTACATAAAGAATTTGGAGAGATCTCATACTAGCAACTTAATAATGTACCTGAAAGCTCTAGAATAAAAAAGAAGTAAACACACCCAAGAGGAATAGATGGCAGGAAATAATCAGCCTCAGGACTGAAATCAATGAAATAGAAACAAAAAGAACAATATATAAAAAAAATCAATAAAACTAAGAGTTGTTTTTGTTTTTGAGAAAATTAACAAGATAGACAAACCTTTATACAAACTAAAAGACAGAGATAGAATATCCTAATTAACAAAATGAGAAATGAAAAGAGGGATATAACAACAGACACTGAGCAAATCCAAAGAATCATTAGGTCATACTTCCAAAAACCTGTACTCCACAAAATTGGAAATCTAAAAGAAATGGGCAATTTTCTTGATAGATACCACTTACTAAAGTTAAATCAAGATCAGACAAACAATTTAAATAGACGTATAACCCATAAAGAAATCAAAACAGTCATAAAAAGTCTCCCAACCAAAAACAGCCCAGGGCCAGATGGTTTTAGTACATAATTCTACGAGACATTCAGAGAAGAGCAAGTACCAATACTCCCTTTTTATCCCACAAACTAGAGACAGAAGGAACATTGCCAAATTCGTTTTATGAGGCCACAGTCACCCTATTACCCGAGCCACACAAAGACACAACAAGGAAAGAAAATTACAGACCAATTTCCCTCATGAACATTGATGCAAAAATACTCAATAAAAATACCCTCAAACCGAATCCAAGAACACATCAAAAAGATCATTCACCATGATCAAGTAGATTTCATCTCAGAGATGCAAGGGCGGTCCAATAAATGAAAATCTGTCAATGTACTTCACCGTATAAACAAACCGAAAGAAAAAAAGAACACATGATCATCTCATCAGATGATGAAAAAACCTTTGACAAAATCCAGCACCCCTTTATGATAAATATCTTGGAGAGATCAGGGATACGAGGGACATACCAAAACATAATAAAGGAAATATACAGCAAGCCTATAGACAACATCAAATTAAATGGAGAGAAACTCAAAGCAATTCCACTACAACCAGGAACAAGACAAGGCTGTCTATTCTCTGTATCTATTCAATATAGTACTTGAAGCTTTAGCTAGAGCATTAATACAACTAAAGGAGATCAAAAGAATACAAATTGGAAAGGAAGAAGTCAAAGTATCGCTATTTGCAGATACTTTAGATACTTTGCATATACATAAATGACCACAAAAATTCTACCAGGGAACTCCTCCAGCTGTTAAACACCTTCAGCATAGTAGCTGGATACAAGATTAACTAAAAAAAAAAAAGTCAGTAGCCCTTCTGTATATAAATGATAAACAGGCTGAGAAAGAAATCAAGGAAATGACACCTTGAACAATAGCCGCAAATAATAAAAAACATCCTTGGATGGCACTAATCAAGCAAATTAAAGACCTGTATGACAAAAACTTCAAGTCTTTAAGAAAGAAATTGGAGAAGATATCAGAAGATGGAAAGATCTCCCATGCTCAGGGATCAGTAGGATTAACATAGTAAAAATGGCCACCTTACCAAAAGCAATCTACAGATTCAACGCAATCCCTGTCAAAATTTCAACACAATTCTTTATAGACCTTGAAAGAACAATATTTAACTTCATATGGATAAACAAAAACCCAGGATAACTAAAACAGTCCTGTACAATAAAGGAACTTCCAGAGGTATCACCATCCCTGATTTCAAGCTTTATTGCAGAGCTATATTAATAAAAATGAAAATCACATGATATTGGCATAAAACCAGAGAGGTTGATCAATGGAATTGAATCAAAGACTCAGACATAAAATCACACACCTATGGACACCTGATTTTTGACTAAAAAAAAAAGTCAGAACTATACAATGGAAAAAAGAAAGCATGTTCAACAAATGGTACTGGTATAAACTGGATGTAAGCATGTAGAAGATTGCAAATAGATCAATACCTTTCAGCCTGTACAAAACTCAAGTCCGAGTGGACCAAAGACATGAACATAAAACCAGATACACTGAACTTAATAGAAGAGAGAGTGGGGACTAGCCTTGAATGCAACTTCCTGAACAGAACACCAATAATGCAGGCACTAAAATCAACAATTAATAAACAGGACCTCATGAAACCAAAAAGCTTTTATAAGGCAAAGAACATTGTTAAAGGACAAAATGGCAGCTTACAGAATGGGAAAAGATCTTCACCAACTCCATATCTGACAGAGGGCTAGTTTCCAAAATATATAAACAACTCAAGAAACTAGACATCAACAAACTAAATAATCCAATTGAAAATGCATATATATCTAAATAAAGAATTCTCAACAGAGGAATTTCAAATGGGTGAAAAACACTTAAAGAAATGTTCAACATCCTTAGTCATTAGGGAAATGCAAATCAAAATGACTCTGAGATTCCATCTTACACCAGTCAGAATGGCTTAGATAAAAAACACAAGTGGCAGCTCATACTGATGAGATGTAGAGGCAAGGGGAACACTCCTCCATTTCCAGTGGGTGTGCAAACTTGTACAGCCACTTTGGAAATCAATATGGCAGTTTCTCAGAAAACTGGGAATCAATCTACCTCAAGACCCAGCTATACCACTCTTGGACATATACCCAAAGGATAGTCCATCATGCCACAAGGACACTTGCTCAACTCCGTTCATAGCAGCTTTATTTGTAATAGCCAGAAACTGGAAACAACCTAGATGTTATAACCTTATTTTTTAATTTTAGACAAAAAAGGGGAAATGTGGTGATATTTTGTTTGTGCTCTAACAAATGAAGCTTGCCTGGAGATCAGAGGGCAGAAATAAGCCACTAGTTAACATAGAGGCTAGGCAGTAGTGGCACACACCTTTAATTCCAGCACTTGGGAGGAAGAAACAGAAAGGGATATGGCTGGGTGAAGAGAGGAAGTGATAAGGTGGGGTAGAGACAGGAGCTCACTCTCTTTCAGGCTGAGAAGTTGGTGAGGTAAGAAGGTAGAGGCTGTGGCTTACTCCTTTGTCTCTCTGATCTTTCAGGATTTACTCCTATATCTGACTCCAGGTTTTATTATTAAGAACTATTAGAATTCATGCTACATGGCTCTATTACAGCTTTACTATAGCAAAACTGCAGTCACACTGCCTAATTGATTGCTGGTCCCACCCTTAGTAATCACAAAAACAGCAGAATATACATATATGTTTTGTTTTCAATTTCTTAAAATTTTTATGTATGTGTGTTTTGCCTGTATGTTTGTCTTTCTGCCATGTGAGTGCCTGGTAACTGAGGATGCCAGAAGAGGCCATCATTCCTTTGGATCTGTAGTTACAGAGGTTGTGAGCATCCGTATGTGTACTGGGAATCGAACGCAGGTTGTGTGGAAAGCAGCCAGTGTTCTTAACCCCTGAGCCATCTCTCTAGACCCAGTTTCCTTCCTTCTTTCTTTCCTACCTTCCTTCCTCCCTTTCTTTCTCTGACTTACAGTAAGATTGATATGGGTACTTTATAGTCTCTATTATAGAAGCACATTTGTATTTTCTTCTGTAGGATTCTATACTACACATTGCTAATGGTTGTTTGTTCTGAGTTAACCTGTAATCTAGGAAGGTCAAGAGGAAAGAATGACTGGTCCTGGTGCTTGTGAACCTGCTTCCTACTGCAGAGATAATGAAGATGGATAGTAAAATTGTCCCTGCTACAGACAGAAGACAGTCGAGAGAACAGCACCACAACATGAATCTCAGTGACAAGACTGACCACCTCACCAGAAGGGAAAGACTAAACTTTAAAATGATTGGCAGCCTGTTTCCCTTCCCCACATCATCTGGCTAAAGAAGGGATGGAAGAAAAATCTCTGGTATGTGAATCCATTGCCTTCTCTGATTGCTGGTTCTCTAAGTAAAACATGGATTAATTGCCCAACTTCTGAGTGTTGCCTGTGTTCCAAGTAGCTCAGAGCTGGTTACAGCTGAAGATTCTGAATTTAGTTAATCTTCTCTGATAGTTAATAGTTTCTACATTGGGTTCCTTAAGATAGGAAGACCCATCATGAATGGGGTGAAACCATTCCACGGACTGGACCCCAAAATGAATAGAAAGGAGAAAGTCAGCTGTGCTCTAACATTTACCTCTGTTTGCTTCCTGCCTGTAGANGCCNTGTGACCAGAGGCCCATGTTTCTGCTGCCCTCCCTTCTTCACCGTGATGGACTGTGCCCTAGAACTGTGAGTTCNGATAACACCTTCCTTCCTTCAGATGCTTTCATCATGTACTATGTCACAGCAATGAGAAAAGCAGTTTATAAGCCTCTAAATTCACAAAGTCTTCCACAATTTTCTCTTGCACTTTATTCTCATAGTAAGGCCTTCCCAGAACGCTAATGTTGGCACACGCTTACCTGCTCTTGACCACACACTCTGCTCTGCTACAAAGTCTGGGAGGGGCTGTTACATTACAGTCTTTACAGGAAGAAGTCACCTAGAACGGTGTTAGCCAGAGGCTTGCAGGAGAAACCAGGAGGTATTTATGACTAAAGACGACACATTTCTGCATTGAAATTTGAGTAACTCTACAATGCCTACAAGAGTTAACGAAGTTTGCTATGAGAGTTGATGTCCTAGCTAAGTTTGTCAACTTGATACATCTGAGAGGAGTCATCTGAAGGGATAGCCTCAGCTGAGAAATTGACTAGACCACATTAGCCCATGGAAATGTCTGTGTGGTATTATCTTGAATGTTAATTGATATTGAAGGGCCGGGTCCACTGTGGGCTGCACCATTCCCTGGGAAGATGGGTCTAGCATGTATGAGAAAGGTAGCTAAACATGCTTCAGTTTGGTGATTAGAAAAGTCACTGACACACACACATACACACACAC